>PVJH01001096.1:0-97624 GCA_004026705.1 Nesogale talazaci
TGTCACCTCCTCTATGTGCACGTCTGTATGTCACCTCCTCTGTGCGCGTCTGTATATCAGCTCCTCTATGTGCATGTCTATATGTCACCTCCTCTATGTGCACATCTATCTATCACCTCCTCTATGTGCACGTCTGTATGGCACCTCCTCTATGTGCACGTCTGTATATCACCTCCTCTATGTGCACATCTGTATGTCACCTCCTCTATGTGCACATCTATCTATCACCTCCTCTATGTGCACATAGAGGAGTGCTCTATGTCCTCTGTATATCAGCTCCTCTGTATGAAGGTCTCAAAATCCACTTCAACAGAGGAGACCTCACCACACCTGGGGGTCATCTTTTCAAGGTGGGGAGAAAGGGAGAAAAATGTGATACTTAATTTTTTTAATTAATCATTTTATTGTGGGGCTCTTACAAATTATATAACGATCCATCATTTCATAGTATTAAGCACCCTTGTTGAAAAATGTGATACTCTAAATCATGACTTAGTAGTCATATCTATGAACCTTGGCAATCATACTTTAAAGCAGTGTTTCAAAGTGGGCCACCTTGCCCCCTGGGGGAGTGCTTTCTGGAATGACCCACTGGTTTGCAGAATCAGACGCTTACACTTTATCCTGGATTATGTACAGAAATTCTTCATTGCCAGGGGTGCACTGAGCAATAGGGGGCAGTAGGCCAAATATGTTTGGGAACCAGTGCTTTAAATTAATTCTTAGGGAAAAAAAAAACCATTTATCAGAAGTCTCTAACTTTAGATTTAAAAAAGCAGTCCAGCATTTTCTTTTTTCTTTTTTTGGCTTACCAAAATAATTGAGTAAAGAGGACTGCTTACGAATGATGCAAGATGGATTTCATTTCAGTCTTTATTTTGTCAGACTTATACCTCATTGGAAGTCACTCTCTTCATATGCAAACTATAGTAGTGCTACTATATAGTAGTAGCCCATAAGGCTCTTTCCAGGTAGATGTTTTTGACTTTAAGACTGAGGGCAAGTTTCTATGTTGAGGATTGCTTAGTATCGTTCTCATTATCGCCATCTGCTGGTAGAAAGAGGAACCTTGACCAGCTTTCTAAAAGTCAGTGTACACTGTTAGTTCTGCTGCCAGGAACTGATTTAAGTAAGAATGTGAATTTGGCATTTTTATATCGAGATGTCTAATTATTGAGGATCCTCATGTATGAGCCGTTCATAACCTAGACACTTTGGTGGAATATGCAAAGCTTGGGAGTGGGACCAAATGTTTGGTTTGGAGTATAAAGTGCTAAGTAGAATTCTTTCTAGATGCACAATTGCAGTTTCTATTTTTACCTAAAAAAACCAGCAACAGTGAGAAAAAAAAAAGCCCTAAGCTTATTTGAAAGATTATGCCCATAGTTTTTAAGTATAAAAGATTAAAAAAGAAACATATAGTACAATGATTATATTTTCACCCAGTCTGCAGTTCACCATCCTGAAGATAAAACCTAAACAAAAATCAACTGGTTGAATTGATTTCAACTCATAGTAGCCGTAACGGATGGATTAGAGCTGACCCAAAGGCTTTCCCAGCTGTCAATCTTTACAGAAGCAGACTGCATGTGCCTCTCCCATAGAGCGGCAGGGCCGTCAAATGGCCTACATTTTGGTTAGCAGCTGAGTGCTTTAACCACTGTGCCACCAGGGATCCTTTTCCTGTATTAGTGTCTTGGTATTCTTCAGAGGCATTTTTTCCAAGATAAAAACATTATTTTTTTAAATATAGATTTTATTGGGCGCTCTTACAACATTTAATACATTGTTCGTATCAAGCATATTTGTACACGTTGCCACATTCATCTACATTATCTACTCGAACCCCTCCAGCATAAGCTCCTCTTCCCCTCTTTCCTCTAGTTCTTTATTTTTTTAATTCCAACTCCCCATATTTCCCCTTTCCCTTTCTCCTCCCCCATGAACTTCCAATAATTTACAAATTGTTATGAACTCTTCTTATCTTACACTGCCTAATGTGTCACTTCACTTCCTCCCTTCCCCTCCCCCCCGTCGTCCACACCCCCAGAGAGGAGGTCACATGTAGATCTGATAAATTTGTTCCCCCTTTCTACTCCACCACCCCTCCACCCTCCCAGTGTCACCACTCCCCACTAGTCTCAAGGGATTATCTATCCTAAATTTCCACGTTTTTGATTCCAATGTGCATCCCCTGGTCTAGCCAACTCTGTCTGGCAGAATTGGGATAATAATAGTCGGTGGGAGGAAGTATTTGAGAACATTTCATTGCTACTACACAGTACCTAGACTGGTTCATCTCCTTGCTACAATCTCTCTGTAAGAGGATGTCTCTTCACTTACTGATGGGCTTTGGGTCCTCAATCTGGACTCCCCCTCATTTATAATGATATATTTTTCAGGTCTTTGATGCTTGATACCGGATCCCTTTGATACCTCGTGGTCATACAGGCTGTTGTGCTTCTTCCATGTGGACTTGCTTCTTAGCTAGATGGTCACCTATTTACCTTAAAGTCTGTAGCCTACCCAGACTAACACAGTACGATGAGCTTTAAAACATTTTCTTTCTTCTTGAACTCCTTGATATCAGCTCTCCTTTCGCTCTCCTGACCCCAAACCCTTGATTATTTATCTATTTTCTCTATAATAGTTTGTGTTTTTTTGTCATATCTTACTCAATCCAGTATATCCATTCACATACAGTTCTGTTGTTCACATCCATTGAGTGGGGTTATACAGTCATCAACGTTATCAGCTTCCTATTCCTCCCTCCCTCCCTTCCTGTACCCTCCTGCTACTTTTCTGACGGGTTATCTATCTTGGCTTTCATGTACAGAATGATCTTAAATACACAAATACACATGTACATTTTTTTTGGGGGGGGGGGCATCACTGCTCTCCGGTGGTGAGAGTAGGAGGCCCAGCCCCACTGCTGGAACTGAACCTCTGTCCCAGTGGGCCGCAGTCCCGCGCACAACCACTACGCCACCGGGGCTCAGCCCTACATGTACAATTTTAATATGATCAATGAGGTAAAACAAATAAAACCCATAATAATAAGGGGAGAAAAGAAGTAGAGAATCGTTAGATGGGTCATCAGTTTCATACTACATCCTGGATTTATCATCCCTTCTGTGTCGCCCTTCTGAAAGGGATTGAACAAACTATCTTACAGGTGTGTTTTGCCTCTCTACCACATCCACACCTCTTCACAGAGACGTGGCCTACCTGTTTTTGAACTTCTGCTACCTTTTTCCATCAACACCTCATGATCGCACAGGCTGCTGTGCTTCTTCTAGATGGGCTTTGTTGCTTCCCTGTTAGATGGCCGCTTGTTTAACTATAAGCGTTTAAGACCCCAGGCACTCCATCTTTTGATAGCCAGCTAGTACCCTCAGCTTTCTTCACTACATTTGCTTATGCACCCATTTTGTCTTCAGTGATCATGTCAGGAAGGTGAGCATCATACAATGCCATATTATTAGAATAATCCGTTCTTGTACAGAGGTAAGATTTAAGTAGAGGCCTCTGGCTTTTCCAATCATATTTGTATGCTGCCTTTAGTTCATAAAGATAATTTAAGCATATTGAAATGTTCAAATTCTTACAAATTGACTTTTATTAATTCAAAAGACAGCTATTTGGCCATCAGACTGAAGGAGACCCACCTCTGTATCCACTTCAAGGAGAGGGGACCTAATAGAATGTGGAAAATATTGGTATTACCATTATTATCTCATGCAAGTAAAATGCTGTTGGAGATCATTCAGCAATGATTGAAACAGCACATTGGCAAAGAGCTGGTTCAGTAGAGGACATGGAATGAGGGATATCCCTGCTGCCTTCTGATGGAGCTAGATTCAAAGGAATGAATACCAGAGTGATGGGGTAGTCATGTACTTGATGTCAATTTCATGATTGGGAGTATAGGGGTGGAGTCTAGCCTGTCAATCTGGAGATAGCCAATAAGACCTCTATATGGGTATGACTTTCTCCTGAGAGTTAAGGGAAGTCTCGCGATATTTCCCAGTTGGAGGAGAGAGACTAGACTGAGACCTGACCATCCTGATTCCTTGGGAATGGAGGATCCAGAGAAGGGGCCACATGGGCTTGCCCTGATGGAGCCAAATCCCTGGTGCAGGAGGAGCTACATGGAGACTCCTGCCAGTGCTGAGATGCCTGGGAGACCACAGGGAGACGCCTACAAGCACTGAGAGGTTTCTACTGCCACCAGACACACAAGACTCTGCATCCACTCGCCTGTGATTGTCCTGGTGTCCCTGCACATGCTTTGTAAGTCGCAAGGAGACTTTATAGGCTGGTATCGGACACATGGGATAGTATCGGACTTGTGACCTTGGACTGGACTGGGTGGGGATGCTTTCTTAATGTTCCATTTCTCTTGTATATAAACCTTTCCCTTATACCCATATGCATGTTTATGAATTTGTTTCTCTAGTCTACCTGGACTAACACAGATGTTTACTTGTGTTTTATTGCCTGTGCAGAGGCATTCAACTGTGCGGATCAGAACAAACTGTGGAGAATGCTGAAAGGAATGGGAACTCCCAAAGACTTCACTGTGCTGATGGGGATTCTGTATGTAGACTTTGATGCAGTTTTTTTTTTTTTTTTTACCAGAACACAGAAATACCGCATGGTTGAAAATCACAAAAGGCGTGTGTCAGGATGGTGTCTTCTCTCCATACTTTTCACTCCGTTTGCTGGGCAAGATTTCTGAGAAGCTAGAATACATGGAGAAGAATATAGCATGAGAATTGGGGGGAGGCTTATGCAGGTGCATGGTCCAGGCAGATGACACAGCCTTGCTGCTGAAAGCGAGAAAGACTTGAAACACTTACTCATGAAAATCAAAGACTGTGGTATGGTCCGTAACTCAATGTCAAAGGAGCCAACGCTCTCACAACTGGATCAGTAGACAATGTCACGCTTGAGAAAAGATCATCGACAGGGTCAAGGATTTTCTTTTACTCAGATCTATAATCCATGCACTTGGAAGCAGTGATCAATAAATCAAACGACAGATTGCATCGGGACTTCTTGCACGTGTTTAAGAGCAAAGATGTTACTTTGAGGGGTAGGACCTTGTTCTTTTCGATGATGACATGCATGGGAGAGCTGGGAAGTGAACCAAAGGGCCCAGAGAAGAATAGGTGCATCTGAATGAGGGTGCTGGAGAAACGTGTGAAAGAACTGCCAGAAGAGCAGACGAATCTGTCTTGGAAGAAGTACAGCCAGAATGCTCCTTAAGAGTCAGAATGGCAAGACTTGCTCTCAGGGACTTTGGACATGCTACCAGGAGAGACCAGACCCTATAAAAAGGACATCGTGCTTGCCAACATGGAGGGGCAGGTAAAAAGGGGAAAACCTTTTCTTTCCGAGGTTTTAAATCTTCACAGCCTTGGATTGACACAAGGGCTACCACAAAGGGTTCAAACACTGCAGTCCGTGAGGGTGGTGCAAGACCAGCTTGTGTTTCGCTGTCTGGTACACAGGATCTACGGAAGGTGGGGGCCAGCTAACAATGAAAAACGAACGCCTGCTACTTCTCTATTCCCATAGCCCAGCTTAGATTCTGACTTTTCCCCCAGAGGGCCTTGCTGGTTTCTGGCCTGCAGTGACAGTCAGAGCCGACCAGCTGACTGAAGGCGTGTGCTGAGCGCGCTAGCACAGCACATGTCCTCAGAGAACTCACCATCTGAACTTCAGCTGTTTGGAGTTGATATACTATTTAAAGTCACTCACTCCTCTTTTAAGAAATAAAGAAAGATGAGGAGCTAGTGCATGTGGTTGACTAGTGGGAACACTTCCTGCTGGGAAAGAAAGTAGGGGAAATTAACTTGGGTCTTCATCTGGGACATTCCTGCCCTGGGGACCGAGGGGCACTGCACCAGAACTTCATAAACCTTGGCAGAGAAAAGAAGCGATGAAAGATGACACCTGGGTCTTATTCTTCAGGGATCCGAGCCATATTTTTCTTAATCACATTGATAAATGGACAAGACACTCTCAAGGCTTGTTCTTCACCTCTGAAGCAGAACCTTGGACAAGAAATGCAGGAGGGAGGCTGTGCAGGTGCATCATGGGTGATTTCTGATTTTCCCAAGTTTGCTCCAAGTACACGAGCAGGCAGAAACCCTGGGTTGGCGGACTGGCCAGGATGTGGCAGAGTGTGCCCCTGAAGGTGCCCGTCTCCCTGCTGCTTTTCATGTGGCCCTCAGTCTTCACCCATGACCCTCCTCTCCCTTGGGGAGCTTGCTTCTCAGTGGACCCCTGGCAGCAGACTTCAGTGGACCTCTGCTTGGGCTATAAGATTAGGTGTTGAGGATAAGAGAAATGATGGAGATCTTGGTAGTCCAACTCTATAGTCTGTACTTCCCATGTGGGAGCTAGGGCTTCCTTCTCTGACCAATGCACTTCCTGTACAATCACCGCCCCATTAGCAGTGGAGGCTTGATGGATGCCATGTTGCCCAACAGGTGTTGGTCGAGTGTCTTGACGAAGTTGACTTAGGAATCTACTTCCAGAACGCTGCCTGTGAACCCTCTCTATCTGTGTCTGGCCAGCGATATGAAACAGTGTGCAGTGACATGTCCTTTTGTTGGTTGGTCTCGTGTCTGAGATTGACTCCGTGACAGCGAATCACAACAAAGAAGGGTGAAGAGTTGGGAGAAGTGGGTGTTAGAAATCAGGATCCCCAACCTGGCCACAACATCAGGGGAATGAGCTTCCAGAGGAATCAGCCGCCCAGAGGCGTCAGTTGCCTCTGAGGAGAAAACTCTAGCTCCTCTTTATTCCTGTGCCCACAAAGAATGCAAGATGGCTGTTGTCCTAGTTTCTTGTGCTGCTGTGACAGAAATACCACAGGCGAATAACTTGGACAAGACATTTACTGTACTTTCTCACAGTGTAGGAAGCTAGACGCCTGTATCTACAGTGTTAGGTCTATGGCAAGACTGTCTCCTTGTCAGCCCTGGAGGAAGATCCGTATCTCATCAGTGTCTGCTTCCTGGCCCCTTGGAGCTCTCCCCATGCCTTGGCATCTATCTTGCCCAGGCAAGTGGGGTACGAACCCATGCGGACATATAGCCATTGAATATAATGTGTTAGGCCGGGTTGACTAGAGAAACAAATTCAGAGACATTTACATATGTGTAAGAGAAAGCTTATACCAAGGAGTAGCTTTGCATCAATAAAACATCCTCACCCAGGCCAGCTCAGGTCCATAAGTCTGATACTAAGTCTATAAGCCCCTCTTCAGACTCACAAGGCCACATGCAATGATGCAGAATGCAGGAAGATCATGGGTTGGTGGGTGCAAAGTCTTGTGGATCCAGTGGCGGTGGATGCAACCACAGGGTTCTCACAGCTCTTAGTGTGGCTCGTCACCTGGAAGGTGAAGACAGAGTGCGTGTCCCGCCTCCAGAGAGTCATTTACCCCAGTGGCACCTCCAAATAAGGTTATCCAGCTGTGACCTGATTGACAGGCTAAACTCCACCTGTATCTTCTTAGAGGTGCCATGTTGGCACCAAAAAACAACAACAGTAACAACAACAAACAAACAATCACAGGGCGACACTTGCTGCTGATTGAGTTCTGAGGTTGTTTCTTTGCAGAATCACTTTGAACAGAAGCTGTCCCTCTCTGAGTTCGAGAGGTCGCTCTCATTTTTCTTTCCTTTACTGTGTTCCTCTATGACAGCTTAGCTCCCTCTGGCCTTCCCTTCCCTGGCACGGTGGGCTCTCAGTTGGAGCTATCATTTAAGCAGAGGCAGCTTGTTTTTTCTTTTTCCACGCGGCATCCCTCTGGTGAGTTAAGTCAGCAATTTGCCCTCTTACTAATCAACACCCACACAAATAGACCCTTACAGCTGTCAGTGCCGCCCGCCCACCAGTTCCGCAGCCTGAGCACCGCAGACTCAGAGCAGATGGCAAGCCCGGGCCCGCACGCATCATGTGTGTCTGTGGCTCTTGCCTTCCACAGCACAGGCAGCCGGCTGATTTTATGAGACTTCGTTCGAGCAGGGAGGGAGCAGATCACCTAGAACCCATGTGGTCTCCTGCAGGGCACTCCCGGAGGAAGCCTTGGAGCAGGGCACGAGTGGTCCTTGACTGTAGGTCAAAGCTGGAGTTTCCTGATGCAGCCCGAGGCTGGATGTACTCCTGGCTGGCTGGTCATGAGCCTACCCAGTGCCTGGGTTCCAGCGGGACAAGAAATGTCCCCCTAGACATCCTGCTGTGTAGGGTGGAGTCGTGGGACTGCCCATTTCCAGTGCAAGGCCAGAGGGATTGCACGAACACATTTGATGACTGATGTTATGAGGGAAATTGCATTTGTTGCCACATATGCCTATGTCCCAGGGCCCGCCTGAGAACTCAGCAGAACAAACGCACTGCCGTTCCGACTCATGGCGCTTCTCCAGGACAGGGTAGACCTGCCCCTGTGGGTTTTTGAGACAAACTGTTTATAGAGTAGAAGGCCTTATCTTTTCCCCAAGGATCCAGCTGGTGGTCTTGAACTGCCAGTCCAACACATAACCATTAACCCACAGAGCGTCTCACTAAGCCCCTGGGAAAGTTTCCTGTCAGTGGAAATGAAAGGCTATCCTCTGATCTCCCAAGTAGATCACACATGGCCTACCTGGGTCTTTTGCAAGGTAAGAAGATCTGGGGAGGGAATGGGCCCCCTCCCCCTCTCTTGCTTTGCTCTTTCGTGTTCCTGAGTCTGTACTGCTTATGAGTAGATCTGCAGAGGAAAGACCACCTCCCAGGCTCAAACGCATTGCTCAGTGTGGTGAGAATGGGTCCTCGGTTACCTTACCAAAAGACCCCAGAGAGAGGCTAGCTCCTTTGTCGGACTCGGCAGGCCCTGTGTCTGAAGAGAGAACCTTGGATGGTCTGGTAAAATCGTGGAAGATGTTGTTGCCTGAGGGAGGCTTCAGACTGATAGGGAAGGGAGCCAGCCAGCCAGCCAAGACAGATGGGACGTCCCTGGGGACGTTCACGTGTTCTGAGCAGGACCCTGCATATTCTCTAGCCACCTCTGGTTGATGGTAGAATGGAATTGCCTTTGCATATGTTGTCCTCCACAAGAGGACTCTGTGGGGGAAGCTTTCTTCTGGTGCCTGCTGAGGTGTGTTTTCTGTCCCAAGAAGCACGCAGTGGCTCTGAAGCACAGCTCTGTGCTAAACTCAAGAGTGCTGGGTTGGAACCAGCTTGGCATTTGCCTGTTTACTGCTTCTCTACGCATTACAGCCCCCCGATTTCAAATGGCATGTGAACAGACCAAACCCATGGTTTTGGCCGTCACCCAGCGTTTGGCTTCCGCTTCCCCGGGAATGTGATAAAAGCTCCCTGTCAAATAAATTCTCAGGAAAGTCAAAGAGTGAATTCCCTGCTCCATGTGACCCCTGGTCATGGTGGCAGGCTTCTGCTGACCGCCTGGCTGGGGACCTGTGGCTCAGGAAACCCACACCCCAACGCATCCCCTCTGCCCTGGCCACTGCTTCCCTGAGACCAGGGCGAACTCTCTGCAAGTGATGGATGTGCCTCTCCCCCCCCCCCACTTATCAAATTATGCACAGCATTTATCACCAGTGGACCTTTTGGATTCCCCCCAAATACATGATCTTGATCTTAGCAAATACATGATCTTTATCTTAACAAATACATGATCTTTATCTTAACAAATACATGATCTTTAGCTTAACTCCTCTGGCTCATTTTCCCATTAGTCTCTGTTATGAGGCTTTTGAGCCTGAGATGAGATCAGTCTCCTATTGCGTAAATGTGTAGTGTTAACCATGTAAAGAACCAGGCTTTGATTTGGGGGGTGGGGGTGGGGAGTTTTGTATGTCTTTTTCTTGCTTGGGAGCATATGTTTCCCGCCTGGAGATGTGACATCCTGTATCAGTCAAGGTCCCAGCTGGAAGCAGATGGCACATTCAAAGGGAGATAAAGTGGGGAGGGATTATTTATAAGGAGGCTATTTTAACGAGGTGCGAATGTGGGGCAGGGGGAGATTTCTTGGTCCAATAATCCAATGGAGCAGCTACTGTCTGTGGGCCCGAAAGAACCCAGAGAGGAGAGCCAGGTAGAGAAGGCTGGTCTCACAGTGACCCTCACAAGAGAGACATTCCCCGCTGAGGCCACTCCTCGCTCCTCGCTGGAGTTCCCCCTTGGCTGAGCCGTCACAAAAGCCAGATGCCTAAGAGCGCTATGATCTGGTCCAAGGAGGTTGCCCTCCCCAACGGTCAGAGAGCAGGACGGAGAAGACAGAAGGGGATGTGGCAGACAAATGGAATGCCCGGTGTGTCTCCAGTGCCGGTGTCTTGATAGAACACTTTAATTGGTAAAACTTCATTGAGATGTATATACTGTATATAATAAAAGTGCATGTATCTACAATGTACCAGTTGACATATGTACATACCATGATGGCATCACTACAGTCAAGATAATGAACTTATCCACTTCCTTCACATACATTCTAGTTTTACATTTCAGGTAGACCTTTTTTTTTTTTTTTTTTTAAGCATTTTATTGTGAGCTCTTATAGGTATCAGAACTTTCCATAGTTCAATCACAGCAAGAAGTGTTATACAATTGCAACCACAATTGGTTTCTGTGCTAGTCTGGGTAGAATAGAGAGAGAAACAAATTCACAAACACGCTTATGGATATAAGGGAAAGGTTTATATATGAGAGGCATGGAACATTGAGAAAGCATCCCAACCCAGTCCAAAACAAGGTCATAAGTCTGATATTAGGCCATATGCCCAATACCAGTCTATAAAGTCTCCTTCTGACTCATGAAGCACGTGCAATCATACCAGGACAATTGCAGGCCAGTGGGTACAGAGTTTTGTGCGTTCAGCAGAAGTAGAAGCCATTGAAGCATCTTGATGCTAGCAGGCGTCTCCCCATGGCTCTTTGTTTCCAGGCCTCAGGGTCCATCGGCAGTACCCAGTGGCAGTAGAAGCATCTCAGCATTGGTAGGGTTCTCCCTGTGGCCTTCCAAACATCCTGGCCCTGACAGGAGTCTCCAAATGGTTTCTCCAACCACAGAGGTTTGGTTCCATCAGGGTAAGCCCATGTGGCTTCTCCGGCTCCTCCAGTCTCCAGGAATCAGGATCTATCCGCATCCTGTCATCTTGTCTTGTCAGTGGAGCATATCCAAGGAACTGAGTCTAAGGTCTCTCACCTCCAATTGGGAAATACCGTGAGACTTTCCAGAATTCTTAGACATAGGTCTCATTGGCTATCTCCAGCCAGTGCTGAAATTGAAACAGATCGGTGACTGACACAGTTTCCAAGCATTTTCTTTTATCTTGAATGCCTTAAGGAGGAGGTGGGGAGATAGGAAGTTAGCAATAGGAGGTGCACTTCTCAAACACTGATGTGGAGAGACACAACTAACATTCAAGACCAAGTTAAAGCCACACGGCCCGTTCTACCTGTCTACCCTGTAAGACCACTATGTTGGACTCGACTCAATGTCAGTGAGTTAGATTTCTAGTAGTCTTGGTGCTGCGATGGGTTACTTGTTGGGCTGTTAACTGCTAAGTTAGTGGTTCGAAATCACCAGCTGTACCTCAGGAGAAAGATAAGGCTTTCAACTTAAAGATTTAGTCTCAAAACGCCCAGGGGCAGTTCTGCACATCCCCACAGGTTTCTGTGGGTTGGATTGGACTAGGTGGCTGTGGGGTTACTTGACAGTATTTTTATGTGGTTCTTAGATGCCATCAAGTCTGTTTAGCTCAGAGCCACCCCCTGTGACACAGTCAAACTTCCCAGGCTGATCTCTTCACAGGAGCACTTCACCAGGTTTTCTTCCCTAGGAGCCGCTGGGTGAGTTTGGTCGTTATCTCTAATAGACACTTTGGGGTGGGGGGGTCATGCCAGACATTAAAAAACAAAGCAAAACAAAAAGCATGTAAATTTATCTTTTCTTCTGTACTGAAATCCGAGAAAGGTGGTGACAAATAAGACATTGGGCCAGTACTTGCTGGAATTCCCGCTGTCACCCCACAGTGGGCTCCAGTATAAGAGCAATTGGGAGGAGGGCGTGGGGCTGGGCGGTGTTTCTGTCTGTTGTACATGGGGTCGCTGTGAGTTGGAGGTGATTCGGCAGCTTCCCCTGTCAGCTCGTTGCTCTGGGGTGGCTTGCACTTTGACGTGATGCTGGCGATGATGATGTCCCAGGTCTTCAAATACCAGCACAATTACTGAAAGTGGGCAGGTTTCAGTCGAACGTCAGACTCGGAATTAAGGACTGCTGATCTACTGCTGAAAGTTGACCAAAAAGCCTTACAGAGCAGGACAGGATGTCATCCAGCTTGCTTGCTGTGGACCTGCCCTTAGAAGGGCTTATTTTCTGGAGGAGGGCATCGGATTTGGTGGACCCAAGGGCCAGTTACTGCAAGGGAGAGCTTGGTGAGGTGGGCTGGCACAATAGCCACAACCGGGGATGTATACTTGGCGGTCATGAGGGTGATACAGGATTGGACATGTCCTTGTGTTGTGCATAGGTTGCCGTGGGTCAGAACCTTCTGTCTGTCTGTCTATCTATCTACCTATCTATCTGGCAGAAGCAGAGAACAGTTATTGTCCAGTGTTTATGTTGTTCCTGATGCCACAGCACACTGCTGTGGGCACGATTAGGTGCACGCTCTCCATGACACCACTCTGGTCTTGCTCAGGAGAGCCTCGGTCAGTGCTTACAGCAATTCCATTCCCTTGACAATTGCAGAGTACTTAACATGTGCCTGGCATTTTACTTCATCCTGCTAACCACCCTCCGAGGGGATATTGTCCTGACTGTTGTTTTCATAGAGGAGGAGCTGGAGCCCAAGTTACTGAACTTACTTGAGGTAGTAAGTTCCTGCTGTTCTTGTTCAAAGGTAGAGAACAAGTAAGCAATGGAGGCGGGGCTATAGTTCTCTAGCATCTGCCGGCGCTGTCTCCCCTCCCCAGCCACGTGGGTTACAGCAGAACTGTCAGCCATGGGGCTTTCAGGGATGGTGTTGGGAGACTTGGATGACCAGCCTCTTCTTCCCAGGCACCCCTGGCCAGACTTCACCTTTTGAGCAGCTGAGCCCATGGTGACAGCCCACAGTGTCAAGCCACCTGATTGGGGGGGGGGGGGGGATGTCTTCCACTTTCTCATTGCCCCACTACACTACCACGCACGGTGTCCTTCTCCAGGGACTGGAAACAAAAGTCACCAAATCTTTAATAAGAGCAGTAATTACATTTGATTAAATGCCAACATCCCGGTGCTCAGGACTCTAAAAATACTCTCCCATGATGATCTCTATCTCATAGTATTGCTTCTTTTTTGACACAGGAAGTGAAAACGTCAGTGAGCAATTCCTACCATAATGCCTTTGGTTGTTCTTGATAATATTTGTTGGAATGTTGGTCTCTCTAAGCCGCAGGATAGTCGGGTTAGACATCCTCGTCTACACATCTGCCCAATAAACTTGGCACTACTTTGCTGGCTTATTCAGAATGTTCCGACAGCCAAACTCTGGTTCTCTCTTCCAGATCCACACGGGCTTACAGCACCAGATCATCTGGCCCTGCCAGCCCAGCTGCGTCCCTCTGGATGAGAAGCTCCTGCCCCAGCTTCTGAGAGAAGCCGGCTACGTGACCCACATGGTGGGGAAGTGGCACCTGGGAATGTACCGCAAAGAGTGCCTGCCAACCCGCCGAGGATTTGATACCTACTTCGGTAAGGGAAATGCGTGTTTCTTTCACAGCTCGGAGCCCTGCAGCCACCTGTCAAATACACTCGCTGTAGGCATGACGTAAGGGGCAGCTGGAACCACGGTGATGTCGTGGTTATGCTTTGGGCTGCTGATTGCAAGGTCAGGAGCTCGAAACCAACTTCTCCCCTGGAGAAGGGGGAGTTCCAGTCTCAGAAACACACAGCTGCAGTTCAGCCTGTGTTGTTGGGTCACTATGAGTTGACATCGACTTGATGGCAATGAGTAGTTTGGTTTGGTTTGAAAGTCGAATGCGTCAAGTCTGCACCACAGAGGGGCTGCTGTCTAATGTTATCTCTTTCAATGCGGCTCTGCTTAGTATGTGGTGAGTGTGTTCACACAGGAAAGGGACAAACACACACACACCTTTTACACGTACACCCTGTACACACACACACACACACACACACACACACACACACCCCGTGTACCTGAGACCAGGTGCTCTCAGAGACCCTGATAACCCAAGGGAAGCCGGCTGATGTTCTTAATTCTCAGTGAAGCCAAACACGCGTGTGTCCCTCACTTCGGAGCTGCAGTATTTCGTTGATTGTCTCTCGATGTACTGTGTTTAGGGGCCTTGGGGGTATGGGGGGTCATGCATTGGCCTATTCACAGCAAGGTCGGCTGTTTGACGTCACAAGCTGCTGTGAGGGAGGGAGAGGAGGCTGTCCGCTCCTGTGAAGAGCGACAGCCCCAGAACCCCCAGGGCCAGCTCTTCCCCTCCTATAGTGCTGCTGTGAGTCAGACTGCAGGGCAGTGATTTGTTGTGGTGATTGTTTATTCACTGCCTGTCTTTTCATCTGGACGAGTGGCAGATGAGTGCCATCTTCTTCTTTACCTGTGAGACCTGTATTTGAAATCACTAGGCTGGAAAAGAGGTCAGAATTAAAAATGTCCAGGGTCAGTCGAAACAGTAAAAGGAGGAGAAAAAGACATTGCCCATGGCCTTGATAGCCCTATAAAAATCTATGTGGAATCTGAGGTCTGTTTAAAAATTTACCCTCTTCAAGTTGGTTGTAAAGTGTGTCTTAATTAGCAACATATTTATTTTGCCAGTAGCTATACATCTCTTTGTCAGGTTCTTTTTATAGTGACTTATCATCCAGTCTAGTGACTTAACTACCCACATACCTCCCATCTGCCTCCTCATTTACTTATAAATATCATTGGTTACTCTGCATATACATTGAACGCAAGAAGTTTCAAAATAAATAGGATAGAAAACTCCAAGTGAACAGAATCAAGGATATGGGGTTGTTTGACATTGCTAAGTTGAGAGGAAAAATAGAAAGAAAGGTTCTAGGCAGGCCTCACACTCAATTGCAAGATCCCTTAGGTCCAAAGCAAAAAAAAAAAAAAAAAAAAAGGGAAAAGACCATACAAGCCAGTCACATTATATATAAGATAAATGAAAACCAGATGTTCAAGAAGAGCAAGGTTTTGTTTTGTGTTTCTTTTTGGCTCTTAGGAATTTCTCCTTTGGGCCTTCATAAAGGTAAAGTGAAGAGCATCCTGAAAAGCATCATTTTTAGTAATAAAGTAGCAGTTTTCTCATAGATGTTTCTCGAGACATTCTTTCTTGCACATTGTAGCCACACTACCCAAATTTAATTCCGTAAAGGTTACCATACCCATGCCCATTGGCATTCAGTCAATTCCAGCTCAGAGCAATGGGTCCCCTCAGGGGAGATGCCACCCCCATCCAGGGGGATGCTGGACTGATCCAACGGCAGGTCTCTACACTGTATTCTGGGTTCTGGCCTATCAGACAAAAGGTTTTACTTGCCAGCGGGGCGCTGAGTGATATTTTTCTTCTGCAAAGGGGGTGGTAGGTCAAATACATTTGGGAACCAATGCTCTAGAGGGTTTCCGAGGCTGTGGATCATGACAGGAGCAGATGGTCTCGTCTTTTTTCTGCAGAGCTTAAAACTCTGACCTTGCGGTTAGCTGCCCAACACCGAGCCCACAGCAGCACCATGGTTCCTCCAAAGTGCCTGTGGAGGGAACGTCAGGGCAGTGGAAGCTCACAGCGCGGGCACCCTTGGTTGGATGCAGCGTTAACGTCAGGCTGCAGAGACAGCAGGCATGAGCGTGTCAACGCCCGCCCCATCCAGGTCCTTGGTTCAGTCATGTTCCTGATGACATTCTTCCTTGGTGACCGGGGATACACCCTGAGTCTCCCAAATGACCACTAAAAACTGGACATGGGTATAAGACCTCTATGTCACTGTAGAAATTTGAGCAGAGTTAACAGTTCAGGCAGCCTCTGGGGAGCCCTGGCAGTTGGCAGAGTGGTGATGCATCGGGCTGAAAGCTACCATCCATTCTGAGGGAGAAAGACTATAAAGTGGAACCATCTTAGATAACCATGGGGCAGTTCTATCCTATTCTACAGGACGGCTACGAGTTGGAAGAGGCTAGCTAAAGCCTTTGAATTGCTCAGTGAGGGTTTTGTGAAAAGACAGGTCAGGATGTAAAAGCCAATTTATACATTCAGACCAAAGGTAGAAAAGATGCCCCATTAGGAGAATTCAGAAGCCTTAGCGCAGACTCAGATGACCAGAGAAACACCCCACGTTCCTATGGAAGGGAGCTTGTGTAGCTGTAAGGACTCTGTGTCTTTTACTTGTGTTCAGTGTGGAAGTGCTGTGAAGGGCAGGCAAGTGGTTGGGGTGTACTTGTGTAACTGTGAATATGCTAAAAGCCTTTGAATGTATGCTTTTAGTGAGTGCATTGTACAGTGTATGAATTATTTTTTTAAATAGTTTTATTAGCATACTATCCAAGTATATAATTTAGTCATTTAGTCAAATTAAGAAGAGTTATGCAATCAACACTACAGTCAATTTTACAAGGTTTGCTTCTGTCTTGTACTCGTTATTGTTGGCTCCCCATTCCTGCCCCCATACCTTTAAAGAATTATCACATATTTTGACACTTTTATTAGCATATAGTACACATATATTTCAATTCAATAGTTCAATTATATTACAAAGCTGTATTACTATCATAACAGGACCTAAGTAATTATTAATCCAGTTATTTTATCTTTAGACTCATCTATCCTAGATTTCATATACAGAAAATCATAAGAAACAAACAACAGCAACCAAATAAAATTGAGAAAAACCTCAACTGAAAAGAAAGCAAGAAAATATTGTAGATGGAAACAATTTTAAAATGGGTCAGAAGGGAGATAAAAGGATCAGGTGTTACATTTTAACCTAACTACATCTACCATAGTGGTCTTTACAGTGCATTCTGACACCAAACCTTTTCCCATTCCTGAACCATGGTAAGAGAGGAGTGAATTAGTTCTTAATATCTCCAGATTAAATAAAACAGAGATTTCACATTCAAAATAATTTTCCCCAAAGAGCATAGGCTGTCATCTTCTTTAGGCTCAACATGCCAGTTTAGATTTGTGACTCATTGCTCTGATGCATAGCTCTGTGTGATTGCCACGGGGTTGCCTGGGATCGGTTTGGCCTGGAATATGGGTAAATATAGTTCTGTATTTATAGGAGACCCCCTGTTTGAAATTAAAAAAATATTTACAGTACATAAATGTTTAATCAGGAATATCATAGGTGCATATTTTCCCAACTGTTAGAAAATAGTTTATCTTTAGAGATGAAGACCCCAAAGTGATTTCCTTAGTCCCTAACATCCAGACCCCCCAAACATAGTGCTGTCAAGTCTATTCTGACTCTTAGGAACCTTAGAGGGTCTCTAAGGTAGGACAGGCGAGCAGACCAAACCCATACCCAACTTCACCAAGCCCATTATCTTCAATGGCTGACTCAATGCAGCCACGTGTAAGGCTTCCAAGACTGTATCTTTACAGGAGCAGACATCTTAATCTTTCTTCCACCGAGAGGCTGATGGATTTGAACCACCGATCTTAGAGTCACCAGCCCAAATCTAACTCCATGTTACAAAACCCAAATTCCAGGATTGAGGTTCTCACTAATCACCCATACAATGGCTGGGACGACTTTTATGGATACTTTTCTCTCGCTGTTACATTTGTATTGACTTTCTGTTTGTTTTACAGTGTAGCATAAACTTTGCTCACCTAAGAAAGTTATCTTTACACCAAGGTATTAATTATATTCGCGACTTTGAATTCATTTGTTCATCATGGGAAAAAGAGCAGTTACTTAAAAATGAACTCATTTATTATATAAGCCAGAGAAGCTCTTACTTGTGACAAGAGGGCAAAATCTACCTGTTGAACTACTAACTTTTAGGTCAGCAGTTCAAAACCACCAGGAGAAAGATGGGGCTTTCAATTCTCATAAAGTATTCCCATCTCTATACTGTCTCATGGGTTACAATGAATTGGAATCGACTTGGCAGTGAGCTAGAAAGTGCTAGGCCAAGTTTATCATCCATATGCTTAGCTTGATAAGCAGTATTTGTCAGGACGTAAAAAAAGATTCCAACTTAGCTTATTACTCTTTAACAGCTATTAAAATTATCATTTTATTTGGGGCTCTTAGAGATATTATAACAATCCATAAATCAATTGTTAAGGGAATTTGTACAGATGCTGCCATCATCATTTTTAAAACATTTTCTTTCTGCTTGAGCCCCTTGATATCAGTTCCCCTTTATTCTCTCCCTCCAGCCCTACCAACCTCATGAGTGCTTAATTAATTTTGTATTTTTTTCATATTTTACACCATCTTAACAGTTTTCCAGAAGCGTGATGTATGGACTATATATTTTTTTCCTATTAGAATATATAATACATTTTTTAAAAACTCACAGGAAAAAAACTCACAGGATTGCACCACTATTGTAACATACCATAAGAATCCATTTTTATCATCCCCACTTGGAGCGTGTCCTTCCTAACACTCACTCCCTGCCTCCCCTCCAGGCCTGTCTCACCATCAGAAATCACTCTTCTGTTTTCTGTCTCTGAAGATGCCAACTCTGGACACTCAGCACAGTTGATCTGACAGACTTGTTGTTCTGTAGCATGAGGCTATATCATTGATTTATTTTTATTGCTGTTGGGTTGAAAGTTTTCCCAGCAAAATCATTTTGTCTTTGGGCAAAGTATACACATTTTTGTTTAGAGCACAACTTAAGTGAATATTTTAGGAAGACACATTTGCCATTTTGTTGGGAAAACACTTCTTTTTTCCTCTTCCAGTCTCCATGGTGGAATAGGCATTTGGGAAGAAATTCTGATCACTGCCAGGAGAGACCGTTTCTCTCAGTGCCAGAGTTTAGATAACTCTTTCTGGGTCTTTTGCATTCTGTCCCGAGCTCTTCCTCTGTTTGGAAAGTTTGTCTCTTCACCAGTGGGTGTCAGTATCTAATTAAAGATGACTCCTAGAGCTGTTTCCTTGAAGACAATCTCAGAGCGTCAAACCCAGCACTATGGAATCCTGTGTTTATTTATGCGATCACCTCACTGGAAAAACTGGCAGCAAATCACATTAGCCGTATATTGCTTTATGCCATTAGCTAGCATGCAAGGGCAAAGATCTTATCATCACCATTGAATTTTCACTCTGCTCTTTAGAAGAAGAAATACAGCCTAGACATCTCCCGGCTGTTGAGTCCATTCTGACTCCTGGTGACTCCGTAAGACAGAATAGAACTGCACCTTAGGATTTTCTACATCCTAAGTCTTTACAAAGGCAGGCAGCCTCAACTGTCTCCCTCAGAGCAACTGGTGAGTTTGAACTGTCAACCTTGTGTTCAATATGTCTTAGTCACAGCACCACCAGTGCTCCCTGACTTTCCTTTACAAGGTGTATCTCATTGAAATCAACCACATGCTTTGACTGTTAGATGAGAGAGCTTGTGTTCCAAAGACCTTGAATGAAGAATGTTCACTTTTACACAATGACATTTTTGCCAGCCTTTGACCAGCAAATAGAGAGATGCTAAGTGGTGGTGCGCTGATTGGCCTTGTCCTTGGGTTAGCCTTGTCACAGGTAATCAATTGCATTAGGGGCAATTTAATGCTGGCACAAGAATTTGTTGAGCAAGCTTGATGCTCTGCAGGTGACTTTGATGTGGCATTCTTGTTACAGGCTATCTCTTGGGGAGTGAAGACTACTATTCCCATGAGCGCTGTACCTTCATCGAGGCCCTGAATGCCACCCGGTGTGCGCTGGACTTGCGAGATGGGGAAGAAGTTGCGACTGGATTCAAAAATATGTACTCAACAAACATATTTACGGAAAGGGCAACAGCCCTCATCGCTAACCATCCACCAGAGAAGGTACGTCTTGACTCGTGGCTGATACCAACATTTTCTTAAGAGGACACTTCGGTAGATGAATATACGAAAAGCCCAGCATCTGTTAGGTAAAAAAGAATCCAACAAACTCTGGGAAAGTTGTCAACTATTAGAATGCATCAGAATCAGCCAGGAGGCCTGTGAAAAGGGGAGATTCCTGGGGTCCACCTCTAGGAGTGTGGTTCATTATCCTGATGACATTTCCCATAAGTCAGAACGTTAATGAAAGTCCTCAAGACCAAGACTGGTGCAAGTGGTCCCCAGATCACACTCTGAGGGAATCATGTGTTCATGGGTTTTCATTATAAATAATGTTCTGTTATGTTGAGGTAGCCTGTGTGCTTGTACTGAAAGAAATTTGTAAAATGCCATTCAGAACATAAAACCAAAGGGTTTTAATACAAGATGAGGCAGTGTTTCTGTTAAGAACCAGTTCATGGTGGTGGTGGTGGTGAGTGTTAGGTACCCTCTAATCAGAAGAGGAACCCTGGTAGCGTAGTGGTTATGCTTTGGGTGGTGAGCTACAAGGTCCCCAGTTGAAACCACCAGATGGTCTGACTAGTGGTTTCTACTCCCTTACAGTTACCATCTCAGAAATTCACAGGGCAGTTCTATCCTGCCTGGTAGCGTCACTATGAATTGGCATCAACTCCATGGCAGGGAGCTGGAAGTGAGTTGGTGCCTGACACATAGTCCTCCTGAGTACAGCCGAAGATGACCCCGCCCGGTCCTGCACCATCCTCTTGATTGTTCCCGTGCTTGAGCCCATTGCTGCGGTCATGGGGTCAGTCCATCTTGTCCAGGTCTTTCCTCTGTTTTGATGCACCTCTACTTTGTCAAGGGCCCTTGGTGGGATAGTGGTTCTGTGTTGGGCTTCTAATAGCAAGGTCAGCAGTTCAAAACCACTGGCTGCTCCATCAGAGAAAGACAGGGCTTTCTACTCCCATAAAGAGTTACAGTCTCATGGGAAGGAGAAGGGAGCACAACTTCTTATAAAAGTGATATAACCAATGGGATGATTGTGGGACTGGGGCATTCTCAAGTGTCATCCCTTAGTTGCAGCCAATGTGCCAATCACCTTGTTAAGGATCTTTCTTTTTTCCACTTCCCCTTGACTTTGCCAAGCATGATGTCCTTTTCTAGGAACTGGTATCTTCTGACAACATGTCCGAAGTATGGAAGAGGAAGTCTTGCCATCCCTGCCTCTTAGGCACATTCTAACTAACCCTCTTCCAATCCAGATTTGTTTGTTCTTTTGGTAGACCATGCCAAAATTACTTTCAATAGTTCAAACACATCATTTCTTCTTTGGCCTTCCTTATTCAGTGCCCAGCGTTTACATGCATAGGAGGCGATTAAAAGTACCAAGGCTTGTGTTAGACACACCTTAGTCTTCAAAGTAACAAACTTGTTTTTCAACCCTTTAAAGAGGTCTTAAGTAGCAGATTCACTCAGTGCAGTGCATCCTTTATCTCTTGTCTGCTTTTTTTTTTTTTTTAATGAGCATTGCTTGTGGGTCGATGCAAGATGAAATCTTTAACAACTTCAACTTTTTTCCATTTATCATGATGTTACCTATTGGTCCAGCTGTGAGGCTTTTGGTCTTCTATATATTGAGTTGTAATCTTGACAGAAAGCCACCATCTTTGACCTTCATCAGCAACGGCTTCAAGTCCTCTTGACTTTCAGCAAGCAAGGTTGTGTCATCTGCATATTTTGGGTTGTTAATAAGCCTTCCTCCACTGCTGATGCCACAGTCCTCTTCATAGAATTCAGCTTTTTTTGATTAGAGATTATGATGAGAAGAGTTAACACTGACACACACCTTTCCTGATTTTAACCCATGCAGTGTTCTTTTGTTCTGCTACCACAACTGTCTCTTGGTCCATGTACAAGTTTCCCACTAGCACAATAAAGAGTTCTGGAAGAATTCCCATTCTTCTCACATGTTGCCATTATGGTCCGCACAGTTGAGTGCCTTGGCATAAGCAATAAAGCACAAGTAAATATCTTTCTGGAACTCTTTACTTTCCGCCAAGATCCATCTGGTATCAGCAGTGATATCCTTATTCGTATGAATTGAGCCTGAACCTCTGGTCGCTCTCTGTCAATGTGACCATTGTTGGACGATATTTGGCAAAATTTTACTTGCATCTGATATTAGTGATATTTTTTATAATGTGTGCATTCTGTTGGGTCACTTATTTTTGGAATGGGTACAAACACGGATCTCCTATCAGTTGGCCAAGAAACTATCTTTCAGATTTCCTGGCATAGGCTGAGCCCGGTGGCGTGGTGGTTGAGTACGGGACTGCGCCTCACTGGCTTGGTAGTTCAAATCCAGCAGCAGTTCTCCAGGAGCAAAGCTGGTCCTCCCACTCCCACCAGAGGACAGTGATACCTCCCCCCCAACAAAACAAAAAACAAAACAAAACAAATTTCCTGGCATAGATGTGTGAGTGCTTCATCACCCTGAGGAAATACATCTGCTGGTATTCCGTCAATTCCTGGAGCCTTGTTTTGCCTCGTGCTTTCACTGCAGCCTGGACTTCTTCCTTCACTTCATTTGTCCTTGTATATAAATTACCTCCTGAAATGGTAGACTGTTCATTAGGTTTTTTTTAGAAGCTTATTTGGGCATATCATTCACATACCATGCCATTCAATTGTTTCGTCATAGCATGAAGCATTGTATAATCTTTGCCACAATCAAATTTAGAAAATCTTCTTCTTTCTGCTACTCCTTGTTATTACCTCCATATTTTTCCCCAAACTCTGCTGCCATATCCCCAAGAAACCATTCATCCAGTCACTGTCTATTTGATACCGCGACTTGGTGTATTCCTCGATGCTTCCTGCGTCATTCAATATTTTTCAGAGAGAATCTCTCAATATTGCAAGGGGGGGGGCTTGAATTTTCCTCTAATACTTTTAGTGTAAGATATGCTTAGCATAGTTATTTCCTAACGCTATGTATTTGTACCTTTTATTATACTATTTTACTTTGTCTTCTTGACCCAGCTACCCTTGGAGATTTTCTGATCAGCTCTTTGACTGCATCACTTCTTCCAAATGCTTAGTTTCTCTGCCAATAAGAGCATCTTTCCCAGTCACTTCTGACATCCACTTCCATTTCATATTTCACCTCTTTCGAACGACTTTTGGTCTTCTGCATGTTTGGTGCTCTTGATGGCCTCCCACAACTTATCAGGTCCTCTGTCATTGTGTTCAACTCACCAAATCTGCGCCTGAGATGTTCTGGAAATTCACGTGAGATGCCCACAAGTTTGTCTTTTGGCTTACATCTAAATTCACTTAGGAGCAATTGGTCGGGAGCATGTTCCTCGGTGAGCCTCTGGCCTGGTTTTAGCTGCAGATGTTGAATTGCTGCATTGCCACTTCCCACAGATGTTGTCTCTTTGGTTTCTAGGTATTTCATCTGGGAAGACCATGTGTTTAGTTGCTATGTGTGTTGTTGAAAAGATTTTTTTTTTTCTGCTGTGAGCAAATGTTTGGTCTTGCAGAATTTTATCATGCAATATCCAGTTTCATTTCTATCACCAAGGCCCTAGTTTTCAACCACTGCTCTTCCTTTTTGTCTCTAACTTCTCCATTCCAGTCGCCAGTAGTGATCAAAGCATCTCGATCAATTGTGTGATCCATTTCAGGCTAAAGATTTTGGGAGACCCTTCCGTTTCATCCTCACGAGCGTTAGTTGTTAGTGCATACATTTGAATAGACGTTGTATTGGTTGGATTTCCTTGAATGTGGATAGATACAGTCCTGTCACAGACAGCATTGTATTGCGAGATACCTTTTAATGTGTCCTTTAAAGTTGATGATGAAGGCAACACCATTCTCTAGATTGTGTCACTTGGCAGAGTAAAGATGTGATTTCCTGATTCAAAATGGCCAAATACCAGTCCCTGTTAGCTCCGTGACCCCCAAGGATATCGATCTTTACGTGTTCCATTTCATTTTTGACTGCTTCCAGT
The DNA here is from genome assembly GCA_004026705.1 of Nesogale talazaci. Lineage (NCBI taxonomy): Eukaryota > Metazoa > Chordata > Mammalia > Afrosoricida > Tenrecidae > Nesogale > Nesogale talazaci. Next base: position 24,057 of record PVJH01001096.1, read on the forward strand.
TTTCCTAAATCCATTCTTTGTACTTCACAAATTCTAGTTATTAGTAGATGTTTGCATCTATTTCTTATTTTGCGGCATGCCCCATCAGCAAATGGAGGTCCCAAAGGCTTTCCTCCCACAGGCTTATTCCATCTGTGTCATGACACTTGATTCTGCTGTGAGGAAGCAACTCTTCCTTAGCCATCCCGAGTGCCTGTTGCCCTGAGGAACTCATCTTCTGGCGCCATGTCTGACAACGTTGTGCTGCTACTCAGGAGGTTTTCAGTGGCTGACAAAGTTCTGATGCTATCTGGGAGGTTTTCAGTGGCTAATTCCTCAGAAGTGGGCAGCCTACTCCTTCCTGGTCTGTCTGTAGTCTGGAAGCTCTGTTGAAACCTCCTCACTGTGGGTGACTCTGCTGGTGTTTGAACCATCAGAGACGTCGCTTCTAGCCCCACAGCAACTCACCAGCCACCACAGTAAGACAAACCAACAGACAAGTGGTGGAGAAGCAGGCGTCAGTACTAAGTAAACACATGGGAGTGGCCGTGTTCCCATAAAATTGTATTTACAGAAACAGGTGGGGGGTGGGGGAGACGTGGCCCACAGGCAGTAGTTTGCTGATCCTGCTTTGTGACTTAAACATAAATTTGAATATGGCCCTGAGAGATCCTTTAGTCCCTCGCTAGTCAAATTTCAATGTAGAAAAAAAGGAAAATTTGCATCACACGGAACTTGTCAGAAATTCAGAACCTTAAGCCATAGCCCATGCCTAACTGAATCGGCATGTCAATGCGCATAAGGTGCCCAGATGATTCTTATTACGGTTTGAAAAGCACTGCTCAAGACTAACCAAAGCCAAAACCAAACCCATGCCAACTCTAAACGACCCTAAAGGGTAGGGTGAATTGCTCCTTGGAGTTTCCAAGACAAAATCTTTGCAAAAGCCTCTGTTCCTTCGAGGGGCTAGTAGGTTTGAACCTGGTGGTCCACTAGCAACCCAGTGCTTAGCCCACTGTTTTACAAAAAGTCAGACAATGCGAGGCCCAGGTGTAATTTAACAGGGTTCATCCTTGAAAGAGTAAAAAAAAAAAAAAACAGCAAAGGAAATGAGTTTTTATAATTTAAGTATTATATCTAAAATACCACCATTCCAACGTATGATCAAATATATACAGCCAGGGGTGGTATATTTTTTTCATTATTCTTTTTCCTATACGTATTAGGAGTCTTGTGTGTGTTTCACACCTAAATAAAGCACATGTCATTCTGTATTACCTCCATCTCAAGTGTTCAATAGTCACCTGTAACTAGGTGCAATTAGATTGGATAGGAAAGCTCTGGGCTGTAATAAATGCAAGTGGCTAGAATGGTTACTTTCGCTTATTACACTGTGAGCAACACATTTTGGGAGTGACCTTGTCACCTCAGAAGTGGCAGCATACTTAATGCCCTTGGGGACACTGGTAGTGATATGTCCTTAATAGGGAAAATGTTTTATACACAGAGGGGCTATTCAAGTTACAGAAAAGTAACTCAGAGCATAAATATGATGAAAAAAAGAATGATTATAGTAGTTAATATGGTTTCTGATTCAAAGAAGTCTAAGTAATATATCCAGAATAATTCCCCACACCACATCTATAAATGATATAAGCTAAGAGTTCACAGAACTTTGCCCCTTATATGTCTTGCTCGATTTACTGTAAGAAGTAGTTCAAGTCACATCAAGTCAGTGCTGACTATGGCAACCCCGTGGGTTTCTGAGACTGTAACTGCTCCGAGAATAGAAAACCCAGTCTCTCTTCCAGGAAGTTGCTAGTGGCCTTGGAATAACTTCTTCTCAAAGCTGATGGTGCCCAGCTATTAAAAGATATAGCGTCTGGGGGCTTAAAGGCTTGAAGATAAACAAGCGGTCATCTAGCTAGGAAGCAACGAAGTCCACATAGAGGAAGCACACCAGTCTGTGTGATCCGGAGGTGTTCATGGGATCAGGCATCAGAAGACCCAAAACAAACAATCATACTAATGCAAATCAGGGAGCTAGAGTGGAAACCCAAAGCCCATCTGTAGGCAATTGGACATTCCCTCACAGAAGGGTCACAAGAAAGGGACAGGCCAGCCAGGGTGCAGTATAGCACCAGCAAAACATACAGCATTCCTCTAGTTCTTTAATGCTTCCCTCCTTCCCCCCTTCTGCATTACCCCAATTGTACCATACAAATCTGTCTGGACCAGAGCATGTGCACTGATACAGATAAGAGCTCTTGACACATGGAATCCAGGGCAGATAAACCCCTCAGGAAAGCAATGGAAATACAATACCATGAGGGTAGTGGGGAGGGGGGGAGGATGAACCATCAAAATGACCAATGCATAATCCCCTCACCTCCCCATGGAAACATGGGTAAAGGGAGACAGCAGACTGTGTAAGATATGAAAATAATCATAATTTATAACTTACCAAGGGTTTCTGAGAGTGGGAGGGTGAGGGAGGGGGGAATGGAGGAGCTGATACTAAGAGCTCAAGTAGAAAGAAAATGTTTTTAAAATGACGACGCCACCATAATGTACAAATGTGCTTGACACATTGGATGTATGGATTGTTGTAAGAGGTATAAGAGCCCCAATAACAGTTTAAAAAAAGAAATTTTTAAAAAGGAACTTCTTAAAATCAAATGGACATTGTCAGAGTTTATTTATTATTTCATATATTTAAAAACATTTAATTTAGTTTTTTTACTGTCGAAGTTTTAAAGAAATACTGTATTTCATTAAGAAGCTCTGGTGGCAACTAAAAGATTGGTGGTTTGAACCCTTTTATCATTCCTTGGGAAAAAGATGTGTCAGTCTGCTTCTGTAATGATGAAACCGAAGAATCAGAACAAAACAAAACAGCAGGCTGGAGGTCATCAAGTCAACTTGTACTTGGAGAAACCATATTGAGGGCTTCTGGGGCTGTCACTCTTTACAGGAGCGGACAGCCTCCTTTTTCTCGGGTGGGTTTGAACCTCTCTGACCGTGCAGTTAGCAGTTGTCTTAGTCTGGGGAGACTAGAGAAACAAATCCAGGAGACTATTTTGTGGATAAGAAAGAGCTTTATATACAAGAACAGTTGAATATGGAGGAAACATCCCAGCCCAGTCCAGACCAAGTTCATAAGTCCGATACTAGCCCACATTTCCAATACAAATCTATAAAGCCCCTCTTCAGACTCATCGAACACGTGCAGTGATGCCGAATGCAGGAAGGTCACAGGCCAGTGGGCAGAAAGTCTTGTTGATCCAGTGTAAGCATCTCAACATTGGCAGGGATCTCCATGTGGTTACTCCAGCTTTAGAGCTGTTTCCATTAGCCTCTGTCTCCACGTGTCTTCTCAACAGTAGAGAGAGAGAGAGAGAGAGAGAGAGAGAGAGAGAGAGAGAGAGAGAGAGAGAGAGAGAGACAGTCAGAGAGAGAGTCTCCAGCCTCCAAGAAAGAATACAGGAGTTCTCAGAATCCTCAGAAGAGGGCCATGCCCATACAGAGGTCTCATTGACTATGACTAGATTGTCAGGCTGAACTTTGCCCCTTCACTCTTAATCCAAAATGACAAAGGAATATATAATCACCACAGATGCTTACTTAACTTGCTTACTTAACTGCACCACCAGGAGTGTTTCTGTAAAGCCTTTTTTTTTTTTTTAAATCAGTTCCATGGAGTTGATTTCAGCTCACAGCGACCTTTTAGGACCTTTTAGGATGGAGTAGGACTTCCCCCTGTGGATTTCCGAGTTTGTAAACAGAAGCACAAAGTCTGCTCTTTCTCCCTCAGAGCTTCTGGTGATTTCCCACTGCTGACCTTGTGGTTAGCAGCCCAGCTCGTAACCCGGGAGAACACCAGGGCTCGTCGGAAACTTTATGGAGCAGGGCTCGTCTGCCCTAATGGGTGGCTCTGAGCCAGAGTTGACTAGTTGACAATGGGCCTTGGTTTGGTTAGGTGGTGTGCTTCTTCTGTAGAAAACCGAAATCGTTTCTAAGTTGTTTTTGTTTTAAGCGAAAATAGAAAGATAGGTATAATATAGTTTCCCTTGAACCCTCGTCTTCGTTTATTATTTCTTTTAGTTCAGATAGACTGGAGATAATTTTTTCCGCTTTTGGCTGTTTGCTAAGTATTTCATTTACAAAAATGGAGTACACTTATTGTAAATATCATGCTAGACTTAAAGGTTTCCTCATCAATCCCCCCCACCCTACCCAATAATTTAAAGATGTGACTTCCTTGTCCCATGGCTTCCATTGTTGTAATGAGAAATTAGCCATACTTTTTATCATTGCTTTTCTCAGTGGAGTACAACTTTCTACATTTGATTGCTTCTAAGATTTTAGTATTTTCAATAACAGATGCGCTCCGCTCTCACCCACTGCCACTGAGTGGATTACAACTCAGTTAACTCTACAGGATAAGGCAAACTGCTCCTGGGGGTTTCCGAGACTGTAACTCGTGGGAGTGGAAAACCCTGTCTTTCCCGGTGGAGCAGATGATGGTTTTGAACTGCTGACCTTGTGGGTCTGAGGCGTGCTTAGCTGTAGTTTCGCTGTGTTCTTCCTCGAGATAGCTGATGGTGCTTGTTTATCATCAATTTTGGAAAACTCTTTCCACTAGCTTTTCTTGTATTTCTTTTGTCCTTTTTCTTTTTTTCTTTTTGAAATTCCAATGGTCTGTTAGCCTTTCTTTTTTTTAAATATCATCTCACAGACTTCAGGCTTTTTAAGATTCTCTTTGTACTTCAGTTCGAGTAATTTCTGTGAACTGGTGTTCAAGTCCACCGATCCCTTTTCTGCCGAGTCTATTAATTCCATCCAAAATTCTTTATCTCTGTTAAGTACTTTTCAATTCTAGCATTTCCACTTGCCTCTTGAAAAAGAGAGAAAGCAAGCCTCCATCTCCCTACTGAAATCTCCCAACTGTTCATAAAAATAAACTGGACCTACAATGTTTTTCTTAAGGCTATTCTCAAGTCTGTTTAATAATCTGGAAGCTGGGTTGTAGCTGCATATTGCCTAGTCTATGACTTTTCTTGATGACACACTGTTTTCCTACTTCTGCATAAGTCTTGAGTTCTTGATGGAATCCCAGACAGTTTGAGTAAAGGAAAAATAGCACTTCAAGAAAATATTATTTGCAACTGGAAAAGGGCACATTGTTCCTGAGTCGGGCCTTGGTCTGGTGATTAAGCCAAAGGCATTTGGGAAAGAACCGGACCTCTGCTGTCGTTGCTCTTTGATCAGCTCCGGTGCTTTTGTGCCACAGAACGAAATGCTCCCGGCTGCTGCACTCGCCTCACAATTGTTAGTGTCTGCCCATGGTTGCAGCCACTGCCCGTGAGCCTCCCTGATGACCTTTTCTCTTTTCCACTTGGTTCAAAGTATGTGAGATGCAGACTCTTCATGCTCTCTTCTCAGGAGCATTCTGGCTGTACTTCTTCCAAGACGGATTCGTTTGTTCTTCTGACAGTTCATGAACTTTCAATGATTCTTCCCAACACCATCATTCAAATAAATCTCTTCCTACGTTCACATGCATATGAAGTGATTGAGATCCTCATCACCTGGGATTGGGGCCCGTGATCCTTAAGGTAACATCCCTGCTCTTCAGTGCTCAGGAAAGCTGCGTGCCGCAGGTCTGCCCAATGCGCCACTTCATTTGACTTCTTGACTGCTGCTTCTGGGAACATTGATCATGAATTCAAGCACAATGAAACCCTTTACAGCTTCAGTTCTTTTCTCCACTTAACATAATGTCCGTTGGTCCAGTTCTGAGGATTTTTGTTGTCTTTACATTGAGTTACAATCTATACTGAATCTATACTGAAGGTTGCAGCCCTGGCTCTTCCTCAGCAAGTGCTTCAGGTCGTCTTTGCTTTCATCAAGCATGGGGTGTCTCATCTGCATATTGAAAAATACTTACCAAACAGACCTGATGCTGTGTTCTTCTTTATTTAGCTCAGCTTCTTGAATTATTTGCTTGGCATGCATAGTGAGTAAGTATGGTAGGAGAATACAGCTCTCATGAACACCTTTCCTGATTTTAAAATATGCAGCATTCCCTTGTTGTCTTTGAAGGACTGCCTCTTGGCCCATGAACATATGAAATGTTCTCGAATGCCCAATCTTCTTCCCTTTGGTTATGCTATTCACACATTTGTATCATCAATAAAGCATAAGGGAGCCCCTTTCAGGTATTCTCTGATTTTATCCAATATCTCTCTGATGTCAGCAATGACACCCCTCATTCTGGGTCCTCTTTTGAATCCAGTTTGAATTTCTGGCAGCTCCCTGTTGAGGTATTGCTGGAGCCATTTTTTAAAAATGATCTTCAACAAAATTGTACTGTTTGGTAATTTCTATATTCTGTCAGGTCACTTTTCTTTGGAATGGGCACACATATAGATCTCTTTTAGTTAGTTGGCCAGGTAGTTGTCTTTTAAATATCTTGGTATAGATTAGTGAGTGTTTCCAGTACTTCTTTAGCTTGCTGAAACATTTCCCTCAGTATCCCCTCAATTCCTGGAGTCTTCTTTTTGCCTAATGCTTTCTGGGCAGCTGGAATGTCTTCTTTTAGCACTGTAGTTTCTTGCTCAGACGCTACCTCTTGACATTGCGTAATACCAATTGCTTCTTTTTGCCGCAGTGATTCTGTGCATTCCTTCCACCTTCTTTGGATGCTTCCTGTGTCGTTCAATAGTTTGTCCATATCGTTTTGGGGCACCATCAAGTCAGTCCCGACTCATAGCAACCCCCTGGACAATGCCCAGGGTTGCAGCATCCCCCCCAGTTGTTGTGTACCATAGGTACCACTCCACAGTCAGAGCCACTCTCTGAGTCCTTATTGTCTTCCTTTTTTCACGGTCCTTCCCCCTTACCACGCGTGATGACCTTTCCCAGAGCAGGTTACCATGTCTAACATCCATGAGATGAAGTAATACTTATCCTGGCTATTTCTACCCAGAGAACCCTTCAGTGTTGCAACTTCAGGCTGTACTTTATTTCTTCAGTTCTTTTAGTTTGAGATAAGCTCAGACTGTCTTTCAGTTCCAAACCTTAGGACGTATCTATGAGTCAATACAGAAAAGAGTCAGAGTCGTGTGCTCTCTGAATCTCTCTGTTCCCAGCCTAGAGCCAGCTCCATGAAGCTTTTGTAACATTCTCTGACGTTAGTTTATAAATACTCTAAAATTGGGTTCAATAGTTGTGCTGCTAGAAACTGTGCTCAAAATATAGCTTCACTGAGAATGGCATTAGTTTATCCACATGTTAGTCCTCCAGGGGGACTCTGCCACAGCAAGCTATGCAATTTCCCTTCCCCAACTTTCTGTCAGTGATTCCGACAGAATGTGCAGCTGCTTTGCGTCATTCAGGGCACTATGTTAGGACACAGAGAGTCCATGTTGTCTAGTTTCTCAGACCCCCTGCATTTAGACTAAATGCATTTAAACACTGCATTAATTCATTCATTAGATCAAGGGTATTAGAATGTAGCAAAAGTTCAGTCATAGTAATCAGAGTTGTGAACTCATCACCACAGTGCATTTCAGATATGTTCTTCTTCCTTGTACTCAATGTTGTTGGCGCCCCGTTTCCTCCCAACCTCCCCTAGAGAGTTATTAATCCAGTGACTTTCTCTGTAGATTTATCCATCCTGGACTTCCTATACAGACAATCATATAAAATACAAATAGGAAACAGACCAAAAAGCAAAACAAAACCCCAACAATGACTAGACAAAACAGAGAAAAACAGAAAGCAGAAAATATTAAAAACTGGAACAACTTAAAAAATATATCAAAAGGAAGATCAAATGATAAGGTATTATTGCATTTTAACCTAACACACCTGTCATAATTGTCCTTACAGTGCTCTCTGTCCGATAGCAAGACTATTCCTATCCCTGGACTGTGGTCAGAAGGGAGTCACCAGAGGCTTACTCCACATGGGGAGCTTGCAAATGAGCTTTGGACTTTCACTGCCATCCATAGCTTTCTTCAAATCGGTTGTTCATATTTAAGCTCTGATATCATCCCTTTTTCCAGATTTGGATTTTTAGATTCATAATCCTGGCATCACACAAGCTAGTGTGCTTCTCCTGTATGGGCTTAGCTGATGCCTCATTTAGATGGCTGCTTGTTTTACGACAGGCCTTAGACCCCACCTTTCTGATAGGCAGGAACCATGTGATTTCTTCACTGCACTCATATCTTCAGTAATTTCTTCACAAGGATAAATATTGAGTAGGCTCATGCCATGTGCACCTCTTCTAAAGCTATGCACTTGGTTAAAGAGGACGACCTTCCTCAATAGAAGGAGGACCGTCCTTCAGTCAAGGGTATATGAGTAGCTGTGCTCCCCCGCTAGAACCTCCAAACAAGTCTCAAGGTCCAAGCCATTAATGTATCTATGGTTTATATATGACTCTGGTCTACTTTAGAGATATCATCAGTATTTTATAACAGCGAACTTTGTAAATGATCCCCATTGGACATAAAATAATTCTATTGATAGTATTGTTAATTTAGCAGTGGTACAGCATTTAAAACACTGTTGAAAAAAGAAAATTATACACGTGTAGGGTGGCTTTTCAGACTATGATACATGAAGTGTTAACTTACACAGATTAAGGGTTTAAGTGACTAGATATTATTTAGAAGAACAATGATGGTGGGGGGTAGAGGAAAAACGCTCAATGACACTCATTCACAAACGCAGAACCATGCCTACTAGACTAACATGCGTCACAAAAAGCAAAGAAAGCAAGATGAGATTAATAGATGCTTGTTTTTTGGCACCTTCCAAGTGAGAGATATGAACTGAAGTCCAGTGACTACCAATTCCATACTCTTGGGATAGTTGTCTGCATCTTCTCACAGTAGGATATTTCAACCTCAAGTTCAAGAGAGTATTTCAGTCCCTTAAATTTGCTGCAGATGTGCATTTCAGGCAAAACCCAGTTCACTTAGTGAGGATTTCAAGTCAGATCCTTCTGGTGTGGTCTTTGTCAATGCTGTGTGCCTCAAAAGGACAGAGTTAAAGTCCCAGTTGTCTATAGCGTGCAACCTGGTCACAAAGGGCTAGATAGAGACTTGGTCAATATCCACCAACAGAAGTGTAATCATTTTCTCTGAGACAGGCATGTCCACCCCAGTATCTTGACTTGAGTTTCCATCAAGGTTCCATAATCACTCTTAGAGGAGTGTCTGTTGATTTGGGGTGACCATACAGCAATGTTACATGGCAGGGATTGATTGGTCCTCTCCCTCCCCCTCCTACCTTGAGACACTGACTCCAGCTTCCTCTCTCAAAGTGTTTTTTAAGATGTACATATAAGGTGATATGTGGGTCGTGTAGGAGCTTGCAGTTAAATAATGCCTGAAGGCCCTCGGTGCAGGAATCTATTTAGATTTGAGTGTGTTTACCTGATCTGGCTTGATTCCTAACTGCTGAATCCCTTTTTGAAGCGGTTCATTCCTGCCTTTTTCTTTGCCAACTCTTACCCAGCATGGGGGCGCTTGCCCTGGTAACCAACCTCAGCTATTGAGATTCGCTCTTGTATGTTGACATCTTGGAGTGATTATGCTTGCTGTGGAATATGGAGGAAATTGAAATCTTTTGTCAAGTACAGAGCAATGTGCATGTTTTCAATCTGGATCAAAACCAACAGTCAGATAGCTGGAAAGATAACGCTGGGTAATTGATTTAACTTCTTAGTTTTCTTCTCTATGGTTATACAATCTTTGCTGCAAATTCAAAGAATAAGATAAGATCATAAAGGAACTCTTCTTCGACCTTGTACTAACCTTTGAGGTAGGTACCAGTGGACTGACCAACAAACTGGCTTATAGCACTGAAGTAACTTGTTCAAGGTCACAAAGCATCCACTATTGAGACTTGGATTCAGGCTTTAGCTTCACCGCCTGCCTCCAGAACTCACGCAGTTAACCAGCTACCTTAGACCACGGCCAAGTATGTGATTCAGCTTGAGGCTTGCAATATTGAATGTGCATGAGAATCATCTGGAAAATGCCAGAAATTCCAATTTATTGTTTCCAATCATTAGAATCTAATTTACCTTCCCGTGATTCTGCTGTGCAGACACTGTTAATGCCTGGAAACATTGATTGGAAGCATTCTACCATGGTTCACACAAGGTACTCCCAGCACAGAGGGCCAAATAGAAGCCTACTTCCCCTGACAATGTCACAGTAAAACAGTACCTGAATCGTGTGATCACCCTCACCTGCATATACTAAAAGTCAGATCTATGAAAGAGCCGTAGTGTAACATTTTACAATGCCCCATGGTATTACACAGATAAGAGGAAGCAGGGATAGGTAGGTGGTGGCTGCGAAAGAGTTCTTTGTGAATCACCATCTTAACTTTGGGGGATGGAGAAAGGACAGGACCTGAGGGCAAAAGAGAAACCCCACACGTCCTGCTGGTGCCAGGATTAAGAACTCAGCTGTGAACTGAGAGCTTGGGAGTTCAAATGCACCCAGCAACTCTTGGAGGGACAGAGCTGGTCATCAGCTTCTGTTGAGATGAGAGCTGGGGGACATGTGGGGACCATGTCACGTGGGGTCACTATACGTCAAAAATAGACTCAGTAGCACCCAAGAACAAGAGCATGCAAGTCACTGCAGCTGCTGCTGTTATTAGGGTTCTGCTCATTGGTACCACTGCTGATTATAGGAGGTCATGTCCCTACACTGCCTGAAATATTCATGAGTTTGAATTGCCAACTTTTGGTAAGCAGCCCAATGTTTCATCCATTGAACCACCAGGGTTAGGGTTAGACTGGTGTAATGATAATGCCTGTGAAAGGGTAGATCCCTATGTTTGAACCCAACTGTACCCAAGGGAAAGATGAAGGTTCAGGATAAACTGGAGACCAATGGTGCACAGATTTCACAGTTTTGAATCAAGACTTCAGTAAGATCCGGATGGACCAACAAGTCACAAAGGGTTGGAGCTGAGGCGAACAGTAGAATGAGGTAATAAGCAGGCAGACTCAGTGAAGTTATCAAAAATGAAATGAAACATTGATCTGAGGGGTTTTCTAGAGCAGTCAAATGGTTGGAATCTATCTATCTTTCTAAGTTTATATCAAGAAAATGGCTCACACAGTTGTAGAAGCAGGCAAATCCAGTCCAAATGCCTAGGGAGATTTCAGTTCCTTGGGTCATATGGTAAGTTGGAGGCTTCTCTTTCTTCAGGGTTTGATGAACCCAAGTCAGCAGAAACACCCCAGCCTGGTCACCACAGAGGTGGATGTTTCCAAGGTCACCACATCAGGGTTGTGACGTGTGACTAGAGAGGTAAAAGGAATTCAAGGTCGATAGGTCACATGGCCGGCTGCGGCTGGCTCCAGGATCACGGGATCAAGAGGCATTATGGAGAGTTGTTGACTCATGTGTAAAGAAGTGAAAGTTGATGAGTCAGCTGTGGAATCCAGACTCTTAGTTGCAAAAAGTAAGCAAGCAATCCCGCTTATATAGGAAGTCGGCCATACCCTCAAGGAAACTTCCTTTTTTTTTTTGGTATCAGGGCTGTGACCTGAAAAGTGAGATTGTACTCCACTCTTATATTGTTTCGGTGCTTATAGCAGATGCCATTATAGAGTTGATTGCATTGTATCAGGTCACCTCAGCTGCCAGACTGCTGAGCCTAACCAACAACACCTTGATGATCACCTCTTCTCTGACAGATGAGTGCGGGATGACATCAAGATCATTGCATATGATGAAAGCAAAAGACAAGAAAGAAAGAAAAGGCCAAACTGGATGTCACCAGAGACTCTAAACTTCCCCCTGAGTCTAGAGTAGGTAAAATACATGGGAGAGATTATGACGTCAATAAACTAAGCAGAAAATGCCCAAAGGAAGTCTGAAACTAGAAAACTAAAGCAGTATGATGAAATGTGCAAAGACCCAGAATTAGAAAAACAAAGGGAAGAACGCTGTCAGCGCAGCTCGAGCTGGCGAAAGTGAAGAAAAAGATTCCATCCTCAAGTGGAAATGTTGAAAAATTCTGGGGACAAAAATATTAAAACGGTGCAGGTGGCATCAAAAAAAGTTGGAAGGAAAGCATAGAGTCACCGTACCTAAAGCAATGTGTTGACATTCAACTCTTTCAAGAGGAAGCATGGATTTCAAAAACGGGTGGTTCTCCAGGAAGAAATCACAGCTGTTTTCAGGGAAGGCACAAGTGAAGAACAAAAGATCCAAGAATAGTGAGAACGCCAATGGAAAAGTCTATAAAAATGGATGCCATGCTCAGACCACTCGCACATCCAGGCCGAGAAACCCTGAAGGTATCCATCTGGCCGGCCAGCTGGAAGAGATTCCTGTCTGTGCCCATTGCAAAGGAAGATGGCTCCACAGGACCCACGAATGAGTGAAGACCATCATCATTATCTCATGCAAAAAGCATTTTTCTGAATATAATTTTTTCATGTTTGTAATAATTTATTAGTGTGTTCAGTATATTTTGAAGGGAAACAAAGTCTATTAGTTGTAAAATTATAAAGCTATTTGAAATTTACTTGTGAAAAAAAATTCCAAGACAATATCTGAATTCCCTTTCTAAAATCAAATATTATTTTACAGCTGAAGCGTAGATAATTTTAGCATGATTGCGTTGACTCTCTACTCCCACAATCCTAGATAACCTCTAACCCAATCTCTGTTTCTCTCTATGTAATTTGTATGTTCTGAATATATAAATGGAATCACACAATATATAATCTTTTGTGACTGGATTCTTAGCATAATATTCTCCAGGTTCACCTACATTCTAGCATGTACCAGCACTTTACTTCATTTTCTTGCTGAATACTACTTCTTGTATTGCCAGAGTGTGACCCATCTACCACATTTTGTTTATCTGTGCATCACCTGATAGAATTTGGGTTGTCAACATGCTCAAAGAATTATTATTTTTATAAGAAATAGGAAATCTGTTTTGGTAGTAGATATGGCTGAACACTGATAGTAGACTCTTCATTGATTAATTCTACTCATTTAATAAATATCTGATAGAGTTACTTACTGGAACAGAAATAGCAACTTTCAAAGATGTTGAATCACTCACAGCTGCTCCTCTTCCTTTTTCTTTTAAGATCATTATATCAGGCTCTCTTACAGCTCTTATATAACAATCCATACATCCATTGTATCAAGAATATTTATATATATGTTGTCATCTTCATTTTCTAAGCATTTACTTTCTATACGAGCCCTTGGTATCATCTCCTCTTTTTTTCCCTCCCTCCTCCTCTCCCACTCTTGTAACCCCTTGATAAATTATAAATTATTATTTTCATATCATACACCGACCACTATCTCCTATCATCCATGTTTCTGTTGTTCACCACCTTGGAGTAAGTGTGAGAGTAAAGAATTATTTACAATAAAATCCATAATCAGAAGGGGGAATCATGTCAGGGATTAGCAAAAGGTGATGCATGATAGTGGAAGCCCAAAATATATTTTCAGAGTCCTCACCTGAACTGTTTCCACTGAATTCTACTGATCAAGGATATGCATAATCTTGTTACCAGATAGAGTACATCAGGATGTGCAAATATAGTTAGGATAAAAGTTGACATCTTATCATTCAATTTTACTTTAACCCCGTTTTCAACTTGTTCTAGTTTTTTTATATTCTTCTATCTTTGGGATTGAAATTCTTTTGTGTTTTATTCTGTCATAGTTGCTTTTTAAAATTTTTATTAGAAATCATTTTATTGGGGCCTTGTACATTGTGTTTCACAATACATAAATACATATACTGTGCCAAGCACCTTTCCATATCTGTTGCTGTTATTATTCTCCAAGTATCCCCATTTCCACTTGAGCCCTTGATATCAGCTTCCCATCCTTTCCCATCTGTCCCTGCTCTCCCTCCCCCACCAACCCTCAATACTTTATAAATTCTTATTGTTCTGTCATATCTTACACTGCCCGATCTCTCCCCCAGCCCACTCCTCTGATGTCTGTCCTCCAGATAGGAGGTTAGGTTTAGATCCTTGTAGTTGGTTCCATCTCTCTACCTCACCTTCTCTCCACCCACCCGGTAACTCCAGTCTCATCACTGGCCCCAGGACCTCATCTGTCCTGGGTTCCCCATATCTCCAGCTCCCCTCTCCACCAGTGTACCTTCTCCAGTCCAGCTGGATTTGTAAGGTAGAGTTGGGACCATGATAGTTGGGAGGAGGAAAGCTTCAGGAACCAGAGGAAATCAAAATCAATGGATCTATTGATTCCCGATAAGATCACTGAGGACAAATGGACACAGAGGCAAACAGAGTCTAAGAAACCGATGGTGCCCAACTAACAAATGATAGAGTGTCTGGAGTTTCAAACTCTTGAAGATAAACGAGTGGCTGTTCAGCGCAGCAGCAGCAAAGCCCACATGAAAGAAGCACACAAGCCTGTGTGATCAAGAGGGGCTGGAGGGAGCAGGCCCACTGGTGGGTAATTGGTGCCCCCTTTACAGGGGAGTCACGGGGAGGACACAGGCCAGTCAAGGTGCATAGTTGCTTTTTTAAAACTTGATTGATTTTCTTTATTTGAAAATCAGGATAGTTCTATAGAGACAACAGCTAGATAAATAGTTTCTTCGGGTTATAACAGAAGAATCGGGGAAAGGGGAGCTAGCAGTGGGGAATGGGGGCTGATAGTGATACAGATGAATAAAGAATGAAGAGAATTGTGGGAAGGAGAGGGAAAGAGGAGCTGATTAATACCATGGGGTCAAGCAGAAAGAAAATGTTTTGGAATTGTTGATGGCAATATATGTACCAATGTGCTTGATACAATTGATGCATGAATTGTCCCAATAAAATGATTTATTAATTAGAAAATGAGGAAAATGTTCCAAAGTGAATCAGGATGCTGAATGCGCAACTCTCTTTCATCCACTTGAATTGAATGATATATGAATCATGTCAATAAAAGGTCTAAATAAATAAGAATAATCAGTGGATTTAATTGGAAGTTGGTGTAAATTAGAATAATCTATATCAAACAGCTTTAAAATTTGGGGGGTTTTCTACTTTGGTTGTTATGAATAATGCAGCAGGAACCAGTAGTTTTTAAGTAGCATGGTACGGCCCCCCAGTAACCAACGTGGACTCACCAACACTTGGTTTTCATTTAAAAATCATAGCCATCCTGTAGTGGGTATGAAGTGGCGTATCATTAGGGCTCTGACTTGCATCTCACTCATGACTAAAGAGTATCTTTTTCATGATTCATATAATTTATATATATATATATTTTGGCATCACTGCTCTCTGGTGATGGGAGTAGGAGGCCCAGCCCCACTGCTGGAATTGAACCTCCGTCCCAGTGGGCCGCAGTCCTGCGTACAACCACTACGCCACCGGGGCTCAGCCTTGTAATTTGTATTTTTATTTGTATAATTTATTTTAAGATATATTTGTTCAAACTCTGCCTATTTTTAATTAAAAAAAATTTTTAAATATATTCTAGGTAAGAGTGTCTTATCAGATAGATGATTCACAAATACTTTCTTTTTGTTTTATTTTTTTTTTAATCACATCACTACCCTGGTAGGAGTAGGAAGCCCAGCCTTGCTCCTGGAGAGCTGCTGCTGGATTTGAACCATCTACCCTGTGGGCTGCAGTCCTGCACACAACCACTACACCACCAGGGGTCAGCTGATTCACAAATACTTTCTTGGGTTGACTTGGCATTCTTTTTATTAATGAATGCATCTGCCTGGCGGTAGCCCTGCCTATATAAAGGTGCCATGCTCAGGGGCTGCCTGGGGGAGTCCCAGCCCCTCCTTGACAGTCTGTTTCCAAAAAGCTTTCTAGCCTTGGACACTTTGTGAGGTGGGTCTACTCTGTCCTCTGAGTTTGCACCTTCGTCAGAGCAACAGGGTTGGGTTTTGTTTGCTTTAAGACATCTGGACTGTCTTGTTGTTTGTCTAGTCTTCCTTGCCCTTTGAACTGATCCACACAAACTCTCTTTGCAGCCCCTGTTCCTCTACCTCGCTCTCCAGTCTGTCCACGAGCCCCTTCAGGTTCCTGAGGAATACCTGAAGCCGTATGACTTCATCCAAAATCAGAACAGGCGTCACTATGCAGGGATGGTGACCCTGATGGATGAGGCGGTGGGAAATGTCACTGCAGCCTTAAAAAGCCATGGACTCTGGGACAACACGGTCTTCATCTTCTCCACAGGTAAGCCCATCTCAAGGGAAGAGCATCGCTTGAGCAAGCCTCAGGCGTGGTTGTCAATAAATAGAATGAAGACCCATGGGAGCATTTAGCAATTCCGGGTTAGAAATAAATGTTGACTGCAATGTGGAACTGGGATAATAATGGCTAGAAAAATGTGTCTTGGCAAAATAGTTGTAGGCCTCCCCCCTCTTTCTTCCAATAGTTAAGCATGCTGGAGTACGCGCAGAAACAAGACCTTGCTAGCTGTGTGGCCACTGGCCACCTCATTCACGCGCAGAAGGACCGCAGGGGAGTGAATGCCGGGGGCGGGGGGCTCCTCGCCCTCTCTGCATCACAGGAGCCTCCGGCGAGTGGCTGTGCTGTGCTAACTGGTGGGCTTTGGGACTCATGCACTGAGACAGATGGTGGCATTATAGAGGGGGTTCAGAAATGGGGCCATTGAAATCTAGGCTGGGCTCTCCAAGAATAGATTTTTAAAAAATATTAAGATTGCTTTCTGACAATAAAAGTCATCTTGCTCACTTTAGAAACACAGAAAATAACAAGGTAGAAACAAGATTTGTAATCCCACACCCAAAGGCTTGGAAAGCATTTCTCAGGATGGCAATGCCATCCTGACTCCTGCTCCCTTGCCTATGCCCCATTTTTTCTGCTCATGAAAAGTTGCAGTTGTCTAACACTTAACCATCATGTGCTTTGTGCATAGATTGTTTTTTTTTTTAGGGGGGGGGGCATCACTGCCCTCTGGTGGTAAGAGTAGGTGGCCTAGCCTTGCTGCTGGATTTGAACCTCCAACCCAGTGGGCTGCAGTCCCGCGCACAACTACTACGCCGCCGGGCTTCAGTCCAGATTGTTTTGGTTTTTTTTAATTTACTAGACACTCAGAATTTTCTCTGTGGCCATGCAGACACTCTTGCTCTGAGGGATGCTCTTGTATTATTTAGAGTAACATTCTTCTGCCTTTACTCCCTCTGCCCTCCAATTCCTTCTGTACACAAGTGCCGTTGGTTGAATGTTGGATAGATTTCAAGATTCACCCGGGTTTCTCACACCGTCCCCCTCGCCCCCCACTCTGTTTTCTTTTTCTGTTTGAGATATTTCCTCAGCGTGATTTGGTGATTTTTCTTTTGAATTTAATGGACCATACTTTTCAAGTGCCCAAGAACTCTTTCTTGTTGTCTACTGATGTCATGTTTCTAATGTTCTGTTTTTGTTTCATAGAGTCATTTATTTTTCCAACAATGTGCTTTCCTGTGTATGTGCCTGTGTGTTGTTGTTTTTGTTGTTGTTAGGTGCTGCTGAGGAAAACAAATCATGGGCCAGTCTGTGCTGTCCTCCTGGTCTTGGCTGTGTGTGACCCCACTGGGGCAGCCGCTATCTCACTTCACTGCCTCAAGCACTTTCTTCCTCTTTCACTGACCCTTGACTTTCCCATGAATCAGTACTTCCTGAGAACATGTCTAAAGCATATGAGGTAACATCGTTGTTAGTACCTTTACTTGGGTTTTTCAGGAGAAAGGTTTTCTCAACTCTCCAGGGATCCTTGACTATAACCTAAAAAGTGGATTGGAGGCTTTGGGGGTACTGTCAGGCCTTGTTTCTGGGTGCGTTTCCCTCTCCAGTGGTGGTGCAGGGTGCGATGAGACAAGTCGCAGTGTGCTCATAGTTGACTGGTCATTTTATTTTATCTGCTTTGTTTTCCATCTGGCATGTCATTGAAACTAGCATTCTCCATGGCTTGCTCCGTGCTTTGTATGAATGGCTTCCATTAGTTCTCCCCATCATTCTCTGGGTAGTGTTAGACCCATTTCTCAGATGTGGCCACTGGAGCACAGAGAGGCTCAGTGACCTGCCCAGCATCACCAGCTCCTGCGTGACAGAGTCACGGTTTGATCTTTCTGGCTCCCCAGTGGTATCTGCTCACTGAGGCATGATCTGGATTTTCTTGTGAGACGTAAGAGTACCACAGAGCTTTCTTTGTCTAGCCTGATCAACCTTGTGCTTTCCCGCAGAATAGAATGTAACCAGAAGTATGCCTTGCTTTATTTCAACCTTTGTTGAAATAAAAATGAATTTCATTTTGTATATGCCCCCAAACCCATCTTTTGGGAAACATAGTGACATTCTAAAATTGATAGTTTTCTGGGAGTCTTTCTCAGCTTGCTTTGTTTTCATCTCCATGGTGTATGTCGCACTTGGAGAGGGGCTGGGGCCAAATGCTTGTAAAGTCAGTCAAATGAGAGGGAAAGATATAACACTATTACAGCAATTGTTCTTGGGGTACACTTCACAGTTGTAATAATCAGAAATCATAAGATTCTTTAAAAAAAAACCTGTGTATTTGAAATAGCCATGTATAGTTTCAGGACAGATGGTTTCCTGAAATAGAATCATATATGGATTAATGCATGAATTAAAAGATGCACAGACAAGAAAGTTCCTTTTGCTCTCCCTTTCCATCCGGGTCTGGACACCATGGTTCCTGCAAGGAAGGATGATGAGAACAGGGGACTCGTGGCCAGGGAGCTCACCTGCATTCACATGCGCATCGTGACATGGGCTTCAGGAAAGGTGGGTCTCAGACACTCGAGGAGATTTGGAAGTCTGCCGTGATGGGGATGGGACATCAGATATACAGAATGACACCAGGCTTGACCAAGCTGCCTGGGCTAAAGGAATTGGGGATGTGGCAGACTGTCTGTCTCCATGTACGATCGTCGAGAAATGCACTGAAGATCCCAAACCGTCTCGATTTATTGGTTACCTATGTGCCTGTCACCACTTCCAAAAGCCTACCTACAGTCAGTGCAGATGGAAATGAATGGCTGAGTATCTAATAAAGATAAAACTGCCTTCACGTGATTCAAGTTTTCCTTAAATAGATGCATTCAAATATGGGGTGGGGTGGGGGGAAAGGTACTTAGATCTGAACTTGGCATGCTGTGGAAAACTGCTAAATATCTCATAGTGACTTCTGTGACAATAGAGATTGGTGGCCAGGACCCACAGGAAGAGGTAGAATAATTTTGGTCAAATGTGACAGTGGGGTAAAAGGATCCATTGCTTTCAGCTCACTTTATTATCTTCATTTGTTTTCAAATATTAACTTGACATTTTAAAGTCGATACTTGACTGTTTCGTGCGCAGTCCATCACATTATCCTCGTTCAAGCTGGAAAAAAATTGACTTGAGGATCTTGATGGGAAAGTAGGAGTTGCCTTGGATTAGTGCTGGTGCTGCGATTGGGGAATAGACAGATTAGCCCTGGGGCATTGTGCAGTGTTGGGATAAATCCATCTCCATGCGGTGATGGACAGAATTCAGTGTGCTCCCATTTGCTTTAAGACTTTGGCATCGGTTCCTCCATGGACATGAGCTGGTGGTTCATTATTGTCTTTACCTCATTTTGTTGTCTTGGTTGTACTCCCTTCATAAAATAGTGTGGATTTTTTTTTGTATTTTTCTGCACTCTGGAACAGTTTACAGATATTTGAAAGGCCTTCTGCACTATGCTATTCCTTGGAAATAGTTTTTTTTTAAATTATCATCCTCATCGCTTAAATTAAAACTTTTTTCAGAATTAAAATACCTTAAAATTGATTTTGCCTGAAGTAAAGCGAACCCTTTGATTTGCATACTGAGATCATTTTTCATTCCAGTAAGTTTTTCAGCTTGGGATTTTTGTTCTGCACAGAAAGATCTTGATTTAACAGGGTAGCCCTCTTTTCAGTTTTGAACCTTTTCTTCAGCTGTCTGGAACACTTCCCTGTTACCAGTTCGATCCTCCAATTTTAAGTCTACTCTTTCATGTCTGCAATATGTCTTACGGACTGTGTTTTAGTCTCTTGGCAATCCTGACTTTGCTTTAGTCACTGCCCTTTAAGTCTAAGCTTTTCAGTGGTAATCATGATTACCTTTTATTGGCATCCTGTGTGAGCTGCTAACAGGAAGACCCACAGTTCGAAGCTACCAGCTGCTCTGAAGAAGAAAGGCGGGGCTTTCTACTCTTGTAAAGAATTACAGTCTTGAAGACTCACAGGGGCACTTCTACCCTGCCCTCCAGGGTCACTGTGGAATTAGCATTGACTCGATGGCAGTGAGTTTGTTTTGGTTTTTGCATGGTCCCATGAAGCCCTGGAGGTGGAGGGGTAGTTATGTGCTCCCTGCAATCTGCATGGTTGACAGTTCAAAATGACCAACAGTTCCAAGAAGGCGGTGGCCTTTCTACTCTTTACAGTCTTGAAAACTCACAGGGAGTTGCCAAGAGGCAGCAGTGACTCGGTGGGAGGGAGTTGAATCCATGTTAGCAGGAGAGTCCAGGGCCCGGAGAAGGACCTCATGCTTGGTAACCTGGCCGGGGAGTGAACCCGCAACTAGTGGATTGACATGGAGTTGACCTTATTACTGCAGACGGAGTAAAACTTTTGGGACTTTCATTTGCTGATGTGGCATGACAGAAAATGGAATGAACAGCTATCAACATTCAGTAATGACAGCCGTGGAATGTACAAAGTGAGTCCAGGAGACTGGGAAGCTGTCAGGACTGAAATGGAACACTTTAAGATCAATAACCTAGGCATGAGTGAGCTGCAATGGGCTGTGCTGACCAATTTGGGCCAGACATTTATGTGGTCTTTGGAAGGGAGTGACAAGTTGAAAGGGAATGGCATACCATTCATCATTAAAAAGAAGATCCCAAGATCTGTCATGAAGTACAGTGCTGCCAATGATAGAATTATATCCATATGTCTACAAGGAAAACTGCTAACACAACACAAAATTACGCAAACTAACACACCTTCCCCTTATGCTAGAAATGAAGAAATGGCATCTTTGAACCATACTCAGGACCAGGTACTGCCAGAAGAACGGACAAATCTGTCTTGGAATAAATACAGGCAAAATGCTCCTTCAAAAGGCTTTGGACATGTCTTTGGCATTCCTAAGACATGTCTACTGTGACTTCAGGAACCTGCGTCAGATCTCCTGTTTGGTAAGGGGAAAGGATGGCCAGTGAAAATGAAGAAGGCCTGCAAATGACATGACTTGGCAGACATCGTGGTTGCAACAAATGAGCGCAAATTAGCAACCATTGTGAGGACGACTGAAGACCCAGTCGTGTTTGGCTCTGTGATCTGTGGGATCACTGTGGGTCAGAACTCATTTAAGGGCACCCAAAGCAATAGCAGTTGAATGATTTTATACTGTAATGGAATGCAGCATAATTTGATCTTCATGGCTACTGTAACAAATTATGACAATCCTGAACAGTTCCAATGTTCTTATTGATGCTGAGTGGGGGCAGTGATGCGCTCCTTCCCACCAAGCCATGGACTCAGTTGCCTGCACAGGTAACAGAGGGTTGTCAAGCCACATCACCATTTGTCGCCTCGAGAAAAGCAGTTATTATCTGTTGCTGGTTTCAGAACGAGGAGGCTGATGAGCTGTTGTACATGTTGTCGTTTGAGAGTGTCAGTGGAAATAAGAACACCTTTGAATAAGTAGATGTGTTCCATAGGCTTATACCGTAGACAGGAGATCACGTGGTACAGCAGGTTACAAGCTAGGCTACTCTCCACTAGATTAGGAGTTTGAAACCGGAGGTCGTTGTGAGTCAGAGGAACTCTGTGACAGCGGGTTTTAAGTGAGTGAAATGTTCCTGAAGAACAAGGTGATATTTTCACAAAATGGGTGGGATTTGAGCTATTAGAAAAGTCTACTAGCATTCAATTTGGTGGAACAAGAAGAAGATGGTGTCATGGAGATAATGGACATGCTCATAAGAGAAACAGCTGCCCTCTCACAAGCACTTGCTGTTTACTTGGTACTAGGCCAGACATTTTCCAGATATAAACTCACTTAATAAAAACTGACCCAAATCCATTCCCCTCAAACCAATGCCAACTCGTGTCAGCGCTGTGACAAGGCAGAACTGTTCTTAGGGTTTCCGTGACTGACAATCTCTGTGGGAGCAAACTGCCACCTCTTCCTTCTGTAGATTCTTTCTTGAATTTTAACTGCTGACGTTCAAATTATCAACTGAGTGTTTTAACTCTTGTGCTACTAGGCTCCCTCCTTCTTTTAATTGTTGTTATTAGGGGCCATCAAATTGAGTCCGACTTGTACAACAAGTTGTGTACAACAGAAGGAAATACACTGCTCAGAACTGGGTCATCCTTTGGAGGTTTCCTTGGCTTGAGCCTATTGTTATAGCCAATCTGTTTCATTGAGGGTCAACTCTTTGGTTTTTTTTTTTTTTGGCATCACTGCTCTCAGGTGGTGGGAGTAGGAGGCCCAGCCTTTGCTCCGTGGAGCTGGAATGGAACCTCCATCCCAGTGGGCTGCAGTCCCGCGCACAACCACTACGCCACCGGGGCTCAGCCCGAGGGTCAAGTCTTTTTTCACTACCTCTCTGCTTTTCCAAGGAGGAAGTCTTCGAGACCAAGTAAAGTCCCTCTTGATAACATGCCTACAGCTCACAAGGTAAAGTCTTGCCAACCTTTTGCCTAAGTAGTGTTCTGTCTGTACTTCCAAGACAGAATTGCATAGTCTTCTGGAAGAATATATTTCATATTCTTTGATAACACTATAATTCCAAGACACTCATTTTTATTCAGTCTTTCACACTCATTTCCCACTTTCCTCATTCAAATGAGGCAATTGAAAAGACCATGATTTGGGTCAGGCGGGCCTTAGTCTTCAAAGTGACATCTTTTGTCTTTAAATACTTGCCTTGGGTCTTTTGCAACAGAGTTGCTTTGCTTTTTTTTAATGGCTACTTTCTTGGGTGTGGATTTTGGATCCAAATAGAAATCCTTGATGATTTCAGTCTTTTCTCCATTTATCAGGATGTTGCTTATAAGTCGAGTTGTGAGATTTTTAAAATTTTCTTTTTGTTGAGAGGCACTCTATATTGAAGACTGAAGTTTTTGGTTTCCATCATCAAGTGCTTTAAGTCCTTTTTGCGTGTCTCAATAAGCAAAGTGATGTCATCTACATAACACAAGTTATTCCCAAGTCATCTTCCCAATCCTTCTTCCCATAGCCAGCCTCCAGCATACAGATTGAAAAAGTATGGTAAAAGGATATAACCCAACACAATCTTTTTTATTTTAAATCATGCTGTATCTTATTGAAAGAGCCCAGTGGTACATTCGGTGACCATCACAAGGTCAGCAGTTTAAACCCATCAGTGACTCTAAGAGAGAAAGAGGAGGGTTCTTTATGCCCCAATGAAGATTTATAGTCTCAGAAACCCCGAGGTTGTACTCCGCCTTATATGGTTGGTCTCAGTCAGATGGACTCAGTGGCCTTGAGTTTGGTTTTGATACACAGCAGTCCCATGTTCTGATTGAATCTCACTGCCTCTGGTCTATTTCCATTTTTCACATAAGTACAACTAAGGTTTAAAAACCCCATTCTTTGCCACTACTATTGTAGGACACTTGGTGGCACTTGATTGTGTGATCAACTGCTAACCCAAAGGCCAGTGTTCTGAACAACCCCCCACCCCAAGTTTCTCTGCAGAAGAAAGATGTGATGGTTTCCTTCGATAAAGATGACAGCCTTGGGAATCATATGGGGCAACTTTACTCCTTCCTGTAGGACTACTGTGGTTTGAAATTGAATCTATAGCAACAGACACTTACTATTGTCTCTAATATCTAGATGAAGAAGTAGAGCCCGACAATAATGTAACTTGTTTTCAATGTCATTCCTAGCACTTCTTAAGTGAGAGAGTGGAAAGCACAGTAGGGTGGCCAAAGTTTCAGCGCTCACACTCACAGTCACTGTGTCCCTTGGCCGGGATTCAGAGGAGTAAGCTCTCGGGTGGGTGGAGAGCAGAGGGGGTGTGGGAGCCCTGCAAACAGCCTTGAGGGCTGGAGCTCTAGACTGCACACACAAGCACAGTACAGTCTTTTCTTAGAAATGTGGCAGGGTAAGTTATTGGTTGATGTCATTGTTGAGGCAATGGTGGTCTCTAATGCCAAACCTTCTGCCCTTGCCTCCCCTTCAACAGGTGGATGAATTCATTTGACACCAAAGCTGAGCGAGTTTGCAATCAGTGTCACAGCCTCAGGAGACATCAGCAGTGTTTTACATACCTTGGGACTGGTCTCCAGAATGAGAGACTTAGCTTCCTTTTTCCAATGATAAGCAAGAGCTATTTGACTGTCTGGGAAACTTTCCCTAACATGTGTCCTTCTTAGATGTAGGCAGTCAACTTTAAGAATTGGGGGAATTGGCAGAGAGCAAAAACAGAAACTCTGCTTCCCACTGATGCCAATATGTCACCCTCTCCAGAAATGCATTATCCCTTTGCTCCTTTTGTCCAGCCTACCATCCAGGGGCAAAATGGACTGAGTGTGAGTTATCTGTCTCCACTTCTTCTCCTCTCCCCAAAGAAATATGAATGGGCAAATGAAATGTCCCAAAGCACACAACTGGAGAATGAACACTGGTCTCACTAACTGGGAATTATTCGTCCATGAATCAGCAGAAAGTAGATAGCTAGATGCTGGCTTTTTGTTTTGTTGCTGTTGCTTAAGCAGTAGCAATAAGAGATGGAAGACACAAATTTAGCTTGCAAATAGGATGCTAGTAGTATCAGCTAACAACAAAGAAGAATCCATGCATTGTTCATAGTCATATCTTCCAGAATGTATTCATAGGAATTTGTTCTGTATTGGCTGTTTTCAGGAAAAGAGACATTTAGAAGGGCAACATTTTAGCTACTCAAGGATCCAAATAGTCACATTCTTTCCCCCTTTTACTGCCCATATGTGGCATTCTCCCTGAGGGCCATGGTAACTGCTGTGCATATGTGTGGAATACATTTATTTCAAGGGGCTGCCTCCAAACACCCCGAGAATTCCAGGGTTAGCTTTGGCATGCCGCTGCCCCAGGGTCCCCTACAACTTGGGTCTGGGCAGTGATGCCTGGTTTTCACCTGATGAGAGGTCCGGGTGGAGTCAGCTGAGGAGAGGCGGCCATGCCCTTGCATCCCGGGATGTAATGGAGACATGTTCTTCCACAGAGGGCCTGGGAACTTAGTGCCTAGGCGCTTGGTGGGAGCTAGTCCTGCTGTGCTTGGCTTCAAACAAGCTGCTCTTCCTTTGCTATCTGAAGCCTGAGATTCCCCCCACCAGGCCTCAAACCAATAATAAAAATGCATTTGAAAAATCCCCCAGTTGCGGCTCTTGCTGACTTTGGCAGCTAGGTACAAAGCATCAACAAAGCTCTGTATACTGAGATCCTGCCTTCCAGGCTTGTTCCCCTCCTGCAGAACCATCCGTAACCTTGTGGGGCTCCTTCTCCGTGTTTTCTTAATAAGAAAATGGTTCAGAGATTATTGGCACCACAGACTTATTCCTTTCCGGTGGTTTTCTTTCCTAACCACGGCGATCTTTACCATCTCCCTTTCGTATTTGTCTTTCCCAATGTGGGTCACATCTTAGCGACCTCACCCGAGACCGATGCTCACAAGACAACATCGCTTGTTTGTGTTCTTTTAGCATTTCCATTCCAGAGCACTTTCTTATTTGTGTGAGGTTTGGGAAAGGAAGGATGGCTTCAAGAATTAGACCAACATTTTTAAAAAAGTAGAAAAAAAAGGGGGGGGGAGAGAAGCTTATACCAAGGGCTCAAGTAGAAAATATTTGGAAATGCAGATGGCAACACGTGTACAAAGATGCTTGATACAAATGATGTGTCGAATGTTATAAGAGCTGTAAGAACCCCCAATAAAATCATTGGGGGAAAAAAATAGAAGTAGAAGCATGAGAGAACCATGCTTAGACTTTCAAATACCTCTTCCCCCTTGGACTCCTTTCTGAAAGGAGCCTGCATGGCACAGTGGGTATTGTGGGCACTGGGCTGGCATCTGCCAGATCAGCAGTTCTAAACTACCAGCCAATCGTGGGAGAAGATGGGCCTTTCCAGTTCCATACAGTCTCAGAAAGCCACCGAGGCAGTTCTGGCCTGCCCTAGAGCATCTCTATGAGTCTGTGTCAGCTCGAGGACAGTGAAATGGATTTTTTTGAGAGCTCATGTTTAAGGTTAGAACATACTTCTGAATCCAGGCAGCAGCGTAGGTAACAGATTGGTGGGGTCCATTGAATGTCCAGTCTCCCAAAGGACTCTGTGTGTCATCTCTGCAGCTCATATCTGCGAGCCCCTGAAGGAAGTGGCATGACTGATGAATGGATGGGTGGCAGTCCCCAGGCTGCCACCTCGAGAGGGACCTGACCACTCAGCAGCACAACTCTCTGTGCATCTTCTTTTTCGGTGGCTTGATATTTTATTTAAGGCAACGTTTAGGCTCTGGGGAGATCTGAAGCTAGCCAGGATATGGTGCCCTCTCTTGAAGAATGTCAAGGGGAGCAGTCTAGGAATAAGTATCAGATAACCCCGAGGGGAAGGAGGGTGGTTTGCAGGTAAAGGTATGCCAAGGTGAAGCCCCTTCGTATGCCTGAGATTATGACAGTATCCTTTGAGGAGGACCAGGAAGGAGACCTGTCTTGAGCTGCTTGCCTATCATGGGACACAGGGAATTAGAAGTGTATTCTTAGCAAGAGGTGGCGGTGTGAGAGTGTACCCATCGATGGAAGCCATTGCTGTAAGATCAAGTGACTGGAGCAGACTGATGACGTTTGGAGGACACAGTCTGGAGTCGAGGAATCATCAGGGAAGGCTTTAGGAGGAGTTGGGCTGTCATCTGGACTTTGCTTGATGATTCATGAGAGAGGTTGGTGAAGGCGGGAAGCGGACGGGGCATTTGTGACATGGACAGCAACGAGCAGACACGAGGGAGCAGGAGGAAACCAAAGTTGTCTTTCAGGCCTGTTCAGCGACCTGGCGTACTTCATTCCCATTGGTATTCAAACCCCAAACCAATCGTACCTCTTAGCAACCTTACAGGACAAGCGGAGTGGCCCCTGTGGCTTTCTGAGTTTCACTCTTTTGGGAGTAGAAAGCCACATCTTTCTCCCTGGGATCGGCTGGTGCTTTTGAACTGCTGACCTTACAGTTGGCCCAAAGCGTAACCCGAATGTTGCCAGGGACTCCTTTTGTTACATAAAACAGAATGTATTCCCTGGCATGTTAACTTTGCTTGCATATGCAAGAGGGAAAATTGAGTAGTTTAACTTTGCAAATGATTTTCAGCTCTTATATTAAACCAACAAGGGCAGTTATAGAACAGACTATAATTAATTTCCTCATTTCAGCATTTTAAATTCAGCCTTTTGTTTTGATCCTTGGATGCAAAAATTTTAAAGGAGTTCACCTTCCTGCTTCCCTGCCTCCCTTCCTAACCTTCACCCCCAAAGTAACTAACAGTGAGTGAAAATCTGAATTCCCTATTGAGCCTTACTCAGTGTTTTCCGCTGAACTCTCTGTGAGGGATGGGGTCAGGAATGCAGCATTTGGCCCACATGGCCAAGGCTTTTGCTTACCTCTTAGACAGCCCATGTTGAAGGCCCAGGCTGTTTGGACTCTTAACTGTGCGGTGCTCGTTGGCACTGTGCACTTCATAGTCGCCCATCTTAATGGTGGAGAATAAGACTCCTCTTCAGTCAGGCCCATACCTCCATCTAACACCAAAGCTCACACGAACCCATGGCCTCCAAGTGGGTTCTAACTCATAGCCGCCCTCTCTAGGGGTGCTGGGGTTGTAAATCTTTATGGGAACAGAGAGTGGCTGGTAGATTTGAACCAACCTTGCAGTGACCAGCCTAGTGCTTACCAGACAGGGCTAGTGTTTACTAGGGCTCAGCAGACATAAACTTTCGCTGCACAACAATGGGGTTGTGTTGTTGGAAGTTTTTGCTAAGACTATGAGGAGGTCTGGCTGCCTGAGTCTCTCCTACAGTAATGGAGTCAGAGGGCCTCCATTACTGAGAGCCTGAGCCCTCAGTTGCCTTACCTTTCTCCCCAGCTGGTCCTGCGCATGAAGTTCCTTCCCCCACTTCTGGGGCTCCCCAGGCTCCTTCTCTCCCTAAGTCTTACCCTGTGCTGTTCCTTGGTCCTTAATGTCTTTGGGATGTGACTAGTCAGGTAACCTGGATAAGAGGTGCTTATTTCCAGCCAGATACAAACCCCCTTTCTTCAAAATGACTCCAGCCTTTTCCCAGACTTTGACCAGGCCACAGCTGGCCTTCTCAAAATAGAGCATTTGAAGCAGAATCACTGTTGGGTGAAAGAGCCTCTAGACCAGTGGTTCTTCACCTTCCTGATGCCGCAACCCTTTCATACAGCTCCTCATGGTGTGGTGACTATCCAACCATAACATTATTTTCATTGCTACTTTGATAACTGTAATTTTGCTACTGTTATGAATTGAGTGACCGCTGCTCTAGACCTTTCTTTCCCATTTCTGTTTTAATTTTCAGGCATAGTGCCCAATCAGCTTTGCTACAGAGTTGACTTTGTTAAAGCAACACACGCTAACCAGCATTACAGAGAGCTTTGAGCTTTCTTGTACCAAGGTCATCAACTCATAAGACAGCGGAGCTAGGAAAATGTCATGAGGAATGCAGTTAACTCAGTATGACTTCATGTATTTTATTCATCGTTGTACTGGGTTAGCTAGTGTTTGTTATGTTCTCTCTAGGTTCTTATATCCATTGCAGTAGCTGCACAACTCACAGACAAAATGCACAAGAAAGGGGTTGATTGAGGAAGTTAACAGGTGGCATTACAAGTGAGAAATGTTCTGGGTAGAACTGCTCATCAGGACACGTTCAGAAGTCTTTGCAGGGCTGCTCATAAAGGCCCCATTGAATGCTCAGAGGACCCTACTCCCCAGAACTGCCTTCTGACCCAAATCTTACCTTTCTGAGCTCTGTGGGCTGGGAAGTCCTTCACCCTGTCCCATGTTCTTACTCCTGGTGCTGCTGCTTCTCTGATGTCACAGCTGTCTGCTGGATCCAGGAGGTTCCTTGCACAGGGATTTCAGGGACAGAGGATGGACTCCGTTCCTGCCTCTTAGGGGTAGTGAGATTTCTTTGCCTCTTGCTTCTAAGAGGGCTTACTTTATATGCAGCAGGTTGGTGTGTCAAGGAAGGGCATTTGCTAATTATAGTTACTTACCAAACCCATACAGGAAAAGGAGTTAGAGACTCCGCCTAGAAGAGTCACATTAAGTAATTCACTCCCTCTCCCACCATACTGGGGGAAAGCGGCTCTCTGGAAGTGTTCAATATGGTGGCTGCATGTGGTGATCGTATTTACTATTGTTGAGTGCCATCAAGCCAGTTCTGACTCGTAGCAGGTCCCATGTACAGCAGGATGAAACACTTCCCAGTCCTGCGTGCTCCTCATAGTTGTTCTTAAGTGTGAGCCCATTTTGGCAGCCACGCTGTTGAGTCAGCCAGTGAAGCCCCTGGATGTCCTTCTCCAGGGACTGATCTCTCCTGACAACACCTCCAAGGTACACCTGAGACGAAATGTGGCCCTCTTGCCTCTAAGGGGCATTTTAACGGTACTTCTTCCAAGACCAATTTGTTCGTTCTTTTGGCAGTTCACGATACTTTCAATATTCTTTGCCAACGCTGTAGTTTGAACGCATCTCTTTTGCCTTGGTCTTCCATAGTCCTCAAAGTAACGTCCTTGCTTTTGCATACTGTAAAGAGATCTTGTGTAGCAGATTTACCTAATGCAATGCGTCATCCAACTTCTGCCTCCTTCAATATTGATAGTGGATCCAAGCAAGATTAAATCCTTGAAAACTGCAATGATTTTTACATTTATTTGATGTTATCTATTATGATGTTGCCTATTGGTCTGATTGTGAGGATTTGTGTCTTTTTGACACCGGATGGTAATTCACACAGAAGTCTGCAATCTCGGTCAGAAAGTGCTTCATGTCCTCCTCACTTTCAGCAAGCCATCTGCATATCCCAGGTTGTTAATAAGCCTTCTGCATATCCCAGGTTGTTAATAAGCCTTCTGCCAACCCTGATACCACATTCTTCTTTGTAAAATTCAGGTGGCTATTAAGTATTTTAAAATGTGGCTTGCCTGAATTGAGATATGGTAATCATGTGAAACACCAGATATCAAAGATGTGAACCAAAAAGAAATGTAAATTAATATTTCAGTAATCTGTATATTGACTATATGTATACAACTGATAGGTGGTGTTTGGGGTATTTTGGGTTGAACGATAACACCAATTCCACCTCTTTCTTTTGCCCTCTTTTTTTTAAGTGGCCACTAGAACATTTAAATGGGTACATGTGGCTTCCAGTATATTTCTCTTAGCGCTGCTCCAGATTGTTCTTTAGTGACAGGTCCCTTGGTTGGGGTGGGGGTGGGGGTTGTTGAATGTGGATGCTCTTTCTTTAATTAATGGCTAAGTAGGGAATAATACATCATAACTGTAAAGCTTACCCCAACAAGAGCTATGAGGGCTTAGCTGTGTTTGTTTGGAGGCCTGTGGGCTAAGATCTTACTGGCCTCATAAACTAGCTTTGAAGGAAGTTCCCAAATCAGTTTTGAGCCTGGACAACATCATCCAAGAGTATTATCTTCCGGGGACTCTATTGAAAGGCTTAGTTCCTGTGGGAGCATATGTCGGGGATTGGAATGTTATGGGGGAAACGATGAAGAATCCAGTCCCAAGACTAGACGCCCATACTCCCTGTGCAGGTTAGCGTATAGAGGGACACTTGGACAAGGAAGATGGCTAGACCTATTGCCATCTTTTTAGTGCAGACTGCAGCATCATGGGGGCAGAGGAGCGTAATAAAGCATGTTCAGCACTTCCCAAGAAAGCCCCAAGTATTTCACTTGTTTGCTATACTGTGATATCACTCCTTCCATGGTGCCCAAAGGAGGGTTGTGACAACATAAAGCAGATTGGACTATGGGCTCCTGGATCAGCATACGAAATGCTCAGATTGTGTACTGTATTTTAATCATGGGTTCTAATAGAAGTGAAATATACTCCCAAGGTGGAGTGTCCTTTTCAGGAATCTATTTTTAAGGGTATAAAATTGCTTCTTGCACAATTCCCTAACTTGTGGAGTGTCTCTTCAGAAATAGAAATAATCTGTGTTCAGAAAGGAGGCTGTCGTTAGTTCAATTCTTATAAAAGCATGCGTTGTTGTAAAGCACAGATCCTCTTCTCATTCTTTATCCTAGAGACATTAGCCATAAAGATGGCCATTTTATAAGGCCCTGGTTAAGCACTGGGCTGCTAACTAGAAAGTTGGTGGTTCAAACCCACCAGTCCACTGTAAGGGAGAATGAAGAGACTCCCCTAAGAGTCAAATCTTCCCCAGCCCTGTAGGCAGTTCTGCTTTGCCAATTGGGTTGGCATCAACTCGATGGTAGTGGGCAGTGGGTCTCGCCATTTTATATATGGAGTAATTATAATAATAACTCAGGGGGTCATTGACAGAAGAAAGGCTTTGAAACTTAGCTTTCCATTCTAACCTCTGCATCCATGGTATCAGACAGGCATGTGGGTACAACTCTTGTCTTTGGTCGACAGAAGACCATACTATTCTGAAAAGTGAACGACGTGTGTCGTTTGTGCTAACTCTGTTCTCGTGGCACTGTGAGTTAGACGTTGGCATGTGGTTTGGTAGGCGTGAGGCAGTTCAAATCCACCAGCTGCCCCTCAGGGGGAAATTGAGACGACTTGCGTGAAGACGCGCAATCTCAGGAACAGAGGACCTGCACCCGAGTTGACTCCGTGTCAGTCAGCTGTATTCAGCTTTATGCAGGGATTCAGCTCTTTCTAGAACATGTTCGGAAAGTCAAGTCAGGTAAAGAAGAGCCGCCTTCCAGATCTTGGCGCCTTTCCTCCCTTGCAGGGATTTGGGCATCTTTGCTGGCCTCTGGGAGGCAGCGTTACTGGGGAGCTCTCAAAGCTTCATCATCATATTCCCACTGCTTTGTCAGCTAGTGTTCTTGAGGAATTAAATCCGTTTCATTACTGGGTGGGACTGAAAACCATTGGTATTTATTTTCTCTGCAGGAACCTACTTAACTTTCTTTCTCTCCCTCCTTGTCTCTCCTCAGCTAGCCTTCTCTTTGTTGATAAGATTTTCCCAGGTGGAGGCACTAATTGATTTTGGAGCCTAAGCAATATCGTTTGTTATGCTGAATGCAGAGACTGTCTTCCTGTGGATCCGTGTATGACTAGCACCTGGGAATCCTACTGGGCATTGTAAATTAGAAAGCAATCCAGGGTTGTCATAACAAGGTCCTCCCAAGACTGAGGCTTCAGAGAGCAGCAGACATAAGCAGCCCCTTCCTTTGAGACGAAGTTCCTTGAAGTCAGCCAGGGCTGTGTTTCCTGAAGCCTTCAAGATGTGAAGTGAATGGCCAGTAGAGCTGTCTCAGTTTTCTGGTGCTGCTGTCACAGAAATATCACAAGCGAATGGCTTTAACCATATCCTTTTAGTGGCAGAATTGTATTCTTTAAGTCAGGGGTCCTCAAACTACAGCCCGCGGGCCACATGTGGCCCGCCAAGGACATTTATCCAGCCTGCCGGATATTTTTGCTGCTGATGCTGTCCTGCTTAGCAGCTACTCATCCCGGGCTTGCCGTGAATTTGTTCATAGTTGTTGTTTTTTTAACTATAGTCCGGCCCCTCCAACGGTCTGAGGGACAGTAAACTGGCCCCTGTTTAAAAAGTTTGAGGACCCTGCTTTAAGTGGCTAGAAGAGTGAGTTTAGAGCACGAGCTCCAAGGGAAGTGGTTTTTCTCTGTCTGCTCTGGGAAGATTCCTTGTCTCCTTTAACATGGACCCGTCATTCTTGGTGATTCGATCTCCCACATGTCCTGGCACCAATCTTTTCCAGGGTCTCAGAGCATCTTGGGGAGAAAGATGAGGTTTTCTACTCCCATGAAGAGGTACAGTCTGAGAAACCCACAGGGCCAGGTCTGCCTGGTCCTGTAGAGATCCTGTGAATCAGAGCAGACTCCATGACAGTGAGTGGGGAGATTCTTCATGCAGGGGCTTTGGATCTCTCCTCGGCTTTTCTTTCTTTGCCCGACCCCTCCTTCCCCTCTCTTTTCTTTCTCCGATCATCTCCTGTAAGATGGAAGATGATGTAGGCCACCCCTCAAGCCCTGACATAGGATTAGAGCTGGGGTGTGGTGGTCTGTGCTTATGTTAATTTCATGATTGAGATGTAGAGGTGGAGTCTAGCCTGTTAATCTGGAGGTAGCCATTGAGTAGCCAATAAGGCCTCTGTGTGGGCATGGCTTTCTCCTGAGACTTCTGGGAAATCTCACAATATTTCCCTCATGGAAATGAGAAGCTATCTCTCCCAGTTGTTGGGAGTTGTCTCAGAGACGACGAACTATGAAGAAGACAGCATGGCAGAGGAGACGGAGGAGAAGCCACATGAACTTACCCTGATGGAACCAGACCTCTGAAGCTGGAGAAGCCACATGGAGACCTCTGCCAGTGCTGAGTTGCTTCTACCACCACTGGATGCTGTTGATGGACCCTGAGCTCTGGAAGCGAGGAGCCATGGGGAGACCCCTGCCGGCACCAAGACTCTGCACCCACTGACCTGTGACTTCGTGAGTCAGAAGGAGACTTTATAGACTGATATCGGGCATGTGGGCTAATTTTGGAATATGACTTTGAACTGGACTGGGTTGGGATGCTTTCTCAATGTTCCATTCTATTGTATATAAACCGTTTCCCTATATCCATATGCATGTCTATGGAATTTGTTCCTCTAGTCTGCCCTGACTGACACATGTGGTTTGGATATGGGAGTTGCATCTGATCTGTTTTCAAGAGAGACCAGCCTCTGGAGAAGGACATCATGCTTGGTAAAGTGGAGAGACAACAAAAAAGAAGAAAATCTGCCACAAGATAGATTGATATAGTGGCCACAACACCGGGCTCAGACATAACAAATGTGAGGATGGTGACCAGCTGAGAGCAGGCTATGATAAGCTTCTCATGAGGCAACCACTATGTCTTTCCTGAACCCCCAGGATCTTTTTTTTTATACCCCCAAGATCTTTAATACTGAGGGACTCATACAAACATAGCCAAGAGATACTGGGTCCTGATACTTGTGGGACTGTTGAACTATTGGGATCCAAATGTTAAACATTTTCCCCTGTGTTCTGAGTAACAATTCCGAGACATATTTCATCAGGATCCTCAGAGGAATCTAGTGAGATTGAGTGTAAGTCATCTGTAACATTGGCCATCTTAATTCTGCCTCTTTGTTTTGCTTCTTCCTCCTTTCCTGTTCTGCTTCCCCAGGTTGTTACTCCTGCTCCCCAGGATCACTTCCAAAGTAAACTACCTTCAAGCAAGTTTCTGCTTTTGGCTCAGGCAAAAGCTATGTCAAAAAAGCATTTTTTTTAGCCCCATGTTCATACTGAGTCTCCTTGTATTCACCTCATCACTGCATGTTGAGGCTAGTGAGGATCAGACTCATATTTTGAATAAGAAAGATACTATGTCATTTCTCAAGGACACACAGCTGGTTAAAGACACAGTTGGGCACTTAGCCCTGTCCAGGCTTTTTGAGCAATGGCCTTTCCTCTGAAACTGTTACACATTCTCTGTTCCTTACTGATTATGTGCTGGCTCTCAAGCCACTTGAGCACCCAAAAGAAAGAGAATCGATGACATTAGTTGGCCTGAGTGACACTATTTAGTTCCTAGATACCCAAGGGACTGTTGGACAGTTGATTAGCAGGATTGGGTCTTCCCAAGTAAGCACAATAGAAAACAAGAAGGGAAAGGCCATGGAATGTGAGCTGGCTGTTGTCTAGTGTTGAGTGCTATTGACCGAGTGTAACTACTCTATAGGGTTTTCTATGTGTGATCTTTATGGGAGTAGATTGTCAGGTGTCCCTTTCAGAGAGCTCTCAGGTGGCTTTGAACTTCCAAGGGTTTCTGTGAACTAGCTATGAAGAGAAATTAGGACTTGGTGGATGGTTTGTTGAGATATTTAATATTTGGGGCAGTTCAATCCATCAGTGGCTCTCCAGGACCAGGGCTGGGTAGCTCCCACAACCACCAGAGGGTAATGATGCCCCCCCAAAATAAAATTAAATAAAAATTTTAAAAAGATATTTAATATTCAACCCCTAGATGGCATTCAGAGAATTTTGAGGTGAGATTTTAGACCAGTGCTGTCCAAGAGGATGTGTGCCATAAATATGAGTAATAAATGTAATTTCAGATTTTCTGGTAGATACTTTTTTGTAAGTTAATTTTTTGGAGTTTTTTTGTAAGTTAATTTTTAATAAGATTTTTTTAACCAAAGATGTCATTATGTTAATTTTAATGTTAAAATCAAATCTTACTCTTTTTTTGAAAACATAATTCTCAGATATAATGGGAGTATAAAAATCATATGTAAGTCAAATTGAATTCAGCTAAGATATACTCATTTTGTCACATCTTCAAGATACAGTTGTAAAAAGATTTAGGATCTGAACAAGTAATCGATGGTGTTTTCAATTCTCTATATCTCTATCTAACCTTATCCGTCCATTATATCATCCACATATACAAAAGGAGCATTCACTGCTAACCAAAAGGCCTGTGGTTAAAACCCACCAATCCCTCAGCAAGAGAATGATAAGGGAGAAGTAAACATTTTTTTAAATAAAGAGAATCAGGTGAAATTAGTTTTGTTATTATATTTTATTCAGCCCAGCATGTCCAAATTAGCATTTCCTCCAAGCTGTAATTAATATAATATTTATTGGAGAGTTATTTTGCAATCTCCCAAATTCCGTGTATATTTTAAACTCACAGCACATCTCCATTCAGACTAGCCATTTCAAGTGTGATTTTTGTCCCGTGCATTCATGGCTACTATTTTGAATGACTGAGTTCTAAGACCGAGACTCAGTTCTAATGACTCAGAGAAGATGGTGGTGGTTGTTGTTCTTTGGGACTACAAAGCTTGCAATGGAAATTATAGAGGATTTGCAGATAGTGATAACAGCATGGTATTGAATATAATGATAGGATTTGGTACCCTAATAATAGGAAATAAGACCATTGAAAGAGGGGTGAACCGGGGACCCAATGGCCCACATTTTTAGGAAGATCGTCAGTATAGATGTTGAAATCAACAAAGATTATGACCAGGTTAGCACACAGGATGCTTCTTCTTCTTGTTAGTTTGTCAGCTAGTTCCACCTCTAATCACCCTGTTTCTTACCCAGAGAAAACCACTGTTCTGGAGTTTATTTGTAATAGGGAGCTTCACTGCTTCTCTTTCCTCTGCCTGTCCTCTGTGGGCTGGGCTGTGGCCATTGCTCTCTGAAAAGGCATTCGTGCCCTCACAACAGTGGCTTGCTGAGCAATGACTGGAATCTAATCCAAGCTCTCAGTTAAAAATCGAGTCTCTGTGTTGCCGTCTGGGCAATAGTAAACCTTGGCTATCTAGCCTCGAACAGCTGAGGAAAACCCAAATCTCTGTCATTGGGTCGGCGCAAGGGATTTTTTTAACTCCCTGATCTCCTGAGCAAATACTCTCTCAGTGGCTCCTCTGTGCGAGGCTCCATCTAAACAGACAAAGCGAATCCGATTTGACCAAACTCTCTGTTTATTATCCCTGCCTGGAGCCTGTCTGGTCTGGACAATCAGCAATAGCAGTCTCTCCAATTCAGAACCTTCAGGATGGCGTCAACGGGTCGACATCTAAGATAGGTTGACATTGCTTGTACATAACAAGAACTGTGTGGTTTCCAACAGCTTGCCTTGTCCTGCTCACTCTCCCATCTGGACTGCCAGAGCCTCACTGGTACATTAGGCATCACAGGAACTTGCTGTCCTTCATTGTAACAGGTATTCCCATGCAGGCATATAGGGAACCATTATCCCCCGTCTCACCTCTATCTTCTCCTCCCAGGCTGGGAGAAGGAGTTCCTAGCTCCACGTTGCTAACTATACTGACTTTAAGTCACAAGTACACTCTGGCTTTCATGCCCAAAGTTGCTGACCTCTCACAAGTTATCTTGTGTTTGTACTTATATGAGTTTCTCCAGTTTTTGAGCATGAAAGCCTAGGTCTTCATTGGACTGTTCTTGATTGCATACTTAGTATCTTAGTTTAGGTTAAGATTCTAAGAAGTGCATGTGCACTAGGTAAGCTGAGGCAATTCAACATCCTCTTATTTGGGCTGCTCCCACATTTACTCTTCTCAATGTGTGCCTCTTTACCAAACTACAGTTTCCCCAGAGATGTGACATGCAATCCTTTGGACTTCTTCTACTCATATTTTAGTAGGGGTGTACATGTCAAAAACAACCCCCCCCCCCCCGCAAGGCAGTGGAAGAGCTTTTCAGTGAATTACATGCAGGTACTTTGTCTCATTGTCCAAGTGACTGAGATGTATGATAGTCAGAATATAAAGACTTTATCAGAGTCAGAGAGGCCATCACAAAGGCAAAAGTAAAAAAAATTAATAGAAGCAGACAGTGATTCTGTGTTAGTCTGGGTAGACTAGAGAAACAAATTCATAAACATGTATATAAGAAAGTGATTTCTGTACAAGAGCAATTGTACATTAAGAAAACATCCCAACCCAGTCCTGTCTGAGGTCATAAGTTTGATATTAGCCCATCTGTCTGATACCAGTCTATAAAGTTCTCTTCACACTCATGAAGCACATGCAAAGAAATCAAATGCAGAACGATCACAGGCCAGTGTGTAGAAAGTCTCTGGATCCAGTGGCATTGTAAGCATCTCAGCGCTGGCAGGGGTCTCTCAGTGGCCTCTCTGGCTTCAGAGGTCTGGTTGCATCCATGTGTTTTGTCCTGCTCTGGGCACTAGGGTAGCTCCATGTGCCTTTTCCTCAGGGATGGCTTGCAGGAAGTCAACCTTGTCAGGAGAGAGTCTCCAAGCGAGAGAGTGTCTCCTGCTTCCAAGAAGGAAGTACCAGATTTCCCAGAATTCGCAGATGAGAAGGTCATGCCTACACAAAGGTCTCATTGGCTATCTCCAGATTGACAGGCTAGACTCCACCCCTGCACTCTTAATCCTCAAATTGACACCAGATTAGGTGACTGCCACAGATTCTGAAAGACTGGATGGAAATAGACATTTTACCAAACTTGTAGGAGTATATAAATTTTGCAGGTATAAACTGTTCTACTTGGAAGTCCTTGAAGAATAAATGAAGTAACAAAAGTACTTTTCAATAACTCTTTCTTTGAC
Organism: Nesogale talazaci; assembly: GCA_004026705.1. Classification (NCBI taxonomy): domain Eukaryota; kingdom Metazoa; phylum Chordata; class Mammalia; order Afrosoricida; family Tenrecidae; genus Nesogale; species Nesogale talazaci. Next base: position 62,457 of record PVJH01001096.1, read on the forward strand.
CTAATTACTTCTTAAACCAACTTATCCTGTGACCAAATGGAAACGTGTCACAAAACATCTGCTAAAAATTTTACCATGGATGGAAGTTATGAATAGGCAGATAAAGAAGTTTCTTGGTTTCCTTATATTAGTGGGACAAACAAAAGAGACAGAATGGAAAGATTGGTGATCAACTGACCCTTAATTTGATGCACCCTTATTTCTTAAAACCATGATTAGACTGAAGTCTGAGCAAATCTTTGCGTTCTTACATCTTTGCAATAATTCACAAGATAGACCTAACAAAGACCTATTTGGGGTCGATTCATCCCAAATATTCAACTTTTATGTACATCATAACAGCAGTTATCTTGCTTTCTGAAAATGAGGAAAACTTGGAATACTTGCTGATGAAGATCAAGAATTGCAGCCTCAGAATGGATTACGACTCAGCTTCCAGAGGACCAGAGTCCTCACAACAGAATCAGTGGGTAGGATAATGATAAATGGAAAAAAGATTGAAGTCATTAATAATTTTGTCTTACTTGGAGCCACAATTCCACGCTCATGGAAACAGCGGTCAGGAGATGAAATGATGCATTGCATCTGGGAAATCTGCCGCACAAGACCTTTGGAGAGTATTGAAAAAGCAAGAACGTTAATTTGAGGACTGACATGTACCTAACCCGAGTCGTATTATTTTCTGTTGCCTCATGTGCATGTGAAAGTTGGACACGGAATAAGAAAGGTCAATGAGGAATGGATACATTTGATTGGTGGTGCTAGCAAAGAATATTTACAGTACCATAGACTATCAAAAGGGCAACCGAGCAGTCTTGGAAGAAGCAAGGCTAGAGGGCTCCTTAGAGGCTAGGATGGCAAGACTTCATCTTTCATACTTTGGACATGTTGTCAGGAGAGACCAGTCCCTGGAGGAGGCCATCATCCTTGGCAAAGTAGAGGGGAAGCAAAAATGAGGACCACACTGGATGGGTAGCTGCAGCCATGGGCTCAAGCATAGGAATAGTTACAAGGGTGGCGCAGAATGGGGCAGTATTTCATTCTGCTGTGCATAAAGTCTCTATGCGTCGGAACCCACTTGATAGCACCTCACAATTCCAACAACAACAAGAACCAGTTATCACTGGATGAAGCAATGAGGATATAATAGCTTTCGAACACATAAACTAGAAAAATAATAAAATGTAGACTTTAGGGAAGATTCTTTATGACAGTAAGGCTGGCTACATTTGCAACTTTGAGATTTATCTTAGTGAAGGCAAAAAGTTATTAGACCATATCTTACCTGTCTTGTGACCCTTTTCTTGGTGCCTAGCATCGTGTTTACTGAGATAACTACTACAACTGCATGCTTACTGCTGAGATATTATGGAATAGCAAAGCATTCATCTGTGGTACTGTGATGGAGAACCGTGGCTTGCCATGACTGAAAGAAAAATCAAAAAACCTTTGAAGAGGAGAAATGATGTTTTTGTAGAAAGAACCCATTGTTCTTCTTGTATGGAAAGACAAAAGGCCAGTGCATGTGATGTCAGCTACTCTGGATGCCTCTAAGGACTCCATGCATAATGTTATAAAACCCAAGTGCAAAGCAGATTATATAACAAGTACATGAAAGAAGCCAATCGAAGTGGACATTCATTATTTGGTAAATGGCAGTATCTTACACAGAAGTCCAGAATGGTATTACAATGTAGCCTTCCTTTTGATCAATTGTGTCTTAGTCAATGAATTTAAAATTTACTGCCATGACAACAGCAAAAAAAGAAATACAAACATTTCCAACTAGCTAGAGAATGGATAGTGAAAATCCCCCTGGATGCAGTACAGAACCTGGCAGTTCTTCTTTCTAGACAAGAGTTGTACACAGATTCACTTCTGAGCTTCCAGGACAATTGCAAGACTATATTATAGCAAAAGAGTAACTAACAAGTAATCCCACTAGGGTATGTAGAGTTTGCTGTTCTAAAGGAAAGCTCAGTGAAGTTCAATATTTGCAAAACTTGTTGAGTACCGTTGCACAAGTAGATGCTATTCAGTTTATCATACCTGGAAAATTTATTAAATTTTGATATTTCATCTGGATGCATGTTGTGTAAATATAGTACATTAAAGTTTATTTAAATGTTTTCATTTTATTTCAATTGCAGGAAACTAGCCAGCTACAGTAGATAATTCCAGCTTGAAATAGATCAGCAAAATGTTAAATCTGTGCTCAGTGGTTAGAAATCACACACAGAAAAGTTGCAAAGTTGTCTTGTAAATTTCTTCTTCCCTATAACTCAATCCCCCCATGCCAGCCTTAGTGTCATAGTAGGTTCATGGGAATCCTATTCATTCATTTGTTTATTTATACTGGTTTTGTCAGGCAAAACACAAAGTGTTCTTTTTTTGTTATCATTTTATTGGGGATTCTTACATCTCGTTACAATCCATACATTGATTGCATCAGTCATGTTTGTACATATGTTGCCTTCATTCAGTTCTAGACATTTACTTTCTATTGAGCCATTGGTATCAGCTCCTCATTTTGCCCCATCCCCTCCCCTCCCAAATCCCCTTGGTAGATTATAAATTATTATTTTCCTATCTTACAATGACCTCTGTCTCCCTTCTCTTGTGTTTTCTGTTATTGTTTTCCCCCTGGAAGAGGGGTGTATAATTACGTGTTGATCATTGTGATTGATTCCCCATTTTACCTCCCCCCCTATTATCTAGACCCTTATGATATCGCTAGTCCCACTTCTGTTCCTGGATTCCATGTGCCATTAGCCCCCATCTCTTTTCTATACCTGTGTACATGTTCTGAGTTGAGATGCAGCCCTGGGATCTTGATCATGAGGGGTAAGGAAGCCTCAAAGAACCAGGGGAATATGGTGTGTTTCATCGATGCTTTACTGTATCCTGGTTGATTGAACCAACCCTTCCCTGTGGTCCCACTATGGAAGAACTGTTCCATTGTCTACAGATGCACTTTGGATTTCTGCTCCGCCCGCCCCTTATGCTCCACAATATATTTTTGTTTGCTTGTTATGTGTCTTCTGATGCCTATTACCCGATCCCAATGACTCCTCATGATCACACTTGATGGTAGGCTTCTTCCATGTGGGCTTGTCGCTTCTCTGCTGAATGTCCTCTTCTTTAGCTGCAAGCCTTTTAAGACCCCAGATGCTATATCTTTTAATCGCCAGGCATCATCGCATTCTTCACCACATTTGCTTATGCACCCATTTTGTCTTCAGTGATTGTGTCAAGAAGGTAAGCATCTTAGAATGCCGATTTGTTAGAACAAAGTGTTCTTGTGTTTAGGAAGGGTATGAGCAGAGTGTATTACTGAATAAATATATGTACATAGGTCAATACCTCTATTTTTGTGGATTGATGTATTTATATATGTACACACCTATCTTATACCTTTATCCATTGCTTTGCTTCCAAGGTCCTTCCTGTGTTTTCTTTTACTCCCTCCCGCCCCACCATTAGTTTCCCGCTGTTTCCTCCTCTTAGAACTTCCTCTTAGCTAGTTTACTGTTGCTCCGACACCATCAGGATCTCTATCTCCTTCTTGTTGATTCTAATTCCCTAGTTATTCCTCTGTCTATGGTGCTACCTGCTCTTGAACCCTTCCCACAACCACCCTCACTCCCCCAACCCCACTGGGATCATTGGTACCACTGTGTTCTCCTCGACCTTGCTTCCCATGCTTGTCTTACATAAGTAGGCAAACCAATTATGGCATAGACCAAGCAAAAAGAAAATAAAAGATATAAATAAGAAAAAGAGAGCAAAAAGAAAGAGAAGATTTAAAAATAAAAATGAATAAAAATATACATAATTCCAGGTCTTTCTGCTGACTTTCATGACTATCTCCCCACTGGTTATGAGAGATCTTCCCCTCCCAGCCTGAAGTCCATTTGGGGGTTTCTTCAGGAACTTCGTAGCTTTGCTTTGCTTCAGTGGCTCATCTGTTATGATCCCTTCTTGCTTCGCCCCACTGTGGGGGTTCGGACCACACTGCCTCCCCTTTGTGTGACCCCAGATTTGTCCTCTGTTGCAGTCTGCTCCAGTAAGGGGATAACATGGCATGAGCGTTTGTTGGTCCCACAGTCCTCTCTGTGTCCCAGCCACTCCCTGCAGGGTCGTCATCCTCTGGGCCTGGTATGCCAGGATGGGGTCCAGACCAGCTGTCCCTTTCTCTTCTTCCTTCCTGGTCTGCTTCTGTGTGGGTATGGCATGCATGCTGGCCCCTCTCTCCAACTTGTGATTGACTGATTCCACTTAGCATAATTCCCTCCAACTCTTCCCATGACAGGATGTGTTTCATGTGATCATCAGTGCTTTGTAGTGATGCATACTACTCCCCTATGTGTATGTACCAGAGTTTATTGATCCTCTGGTCCACTGATGGGAATTTGGATTTTTCCAATCCCTTTGCAATTGTGTATTGCCCCACAAGCAACACTGGAGCACAGACAAGTGGTCGTAGTTTCTCTCTTACCTCTTCTGGGTGTATGCCCAGTAGATGGATAGCTGGGTCATAAGATAGTTCAAGTACCATTTTCTCTTTTTTGGTGGTGGGGGGGTGGGGATCACTGCCTCTGGTGGTCGTGGGTGCTACCCAGTGCCACTCCTGAGAGCCGCCGCTGGATTTGAACTGCCAAGCCAGCAGGCTGCAGTCCCGCACTCAACCACTTACGCCACCGGGGCTCAGCCCCAAGTTCCATTTTCTACAAGATGTCCTTTCCTGAGGAGACAGGACCCGTGGTAGTATAGCGGATTATGACTTGAGCAGTTAACCACATGGTCAGCAGTTTGAAACCACCAGCTGCTCTGAGGGAGAAAGATGAGTCTCACAAACCCACAAGGGCCGTTCTGCCCTGTCCTGCCCTGTAGGGTGGCTATGAATCAGGATGGACTCAATGGCATAGGTTTTCCTAAAGAGATATGAGACAGACAAAAATAGTGCTTAGGGACTTCATGTATCTGTCAAAACTCAACACCCTTTTAGGGTTATGATTTCTAATAATGTTCTAAACAAAAAAAAGGGCTTGCTAATTGCACAACTGTTTGGTAGTGATCTTTAATAAAAATCACTTTGACTCTAAAAATTACTGTTATTTTGAGATTTTAGAAAGCCAGACATTAAGAGAAAGGTTTGAAACATCATTAGCTGCATACTGAAACACATGAAAAATCCCTACGGAGGTGGCAGTTCTTCCAGGGTACGTGTGTGCTGGCATGTGAATTTTGTCCCCCCCCCAAAAAAAAAATCGTCGGATGGCATAGAAGTCATGCATTGTGTTGCTAACTGCAAGGCCAGCCATTCAAAACCACCAGTCCATCTGTGGGAGAAAGAGAAGGCTTCTTTCTATCCCCATAAATTGTTACCATCTCGAACCCCACCCCTGCCCCCCAAAGCAAATCTGCCCTGCCCTCTGGCTTCACTGTGAGGTGAAAGGGACTCAACAGCAGTGAGTTGATTTTAGTTATTGTAAGATGTTACCAATCGAGGCAGCAGGGGGTGAGCCATATGATTTCTGTACTATCTTTGCAAATGCCTTTAATAGCTAAAACAATTCTAAAATTGGTAGCTTCTTTGAAAGCATATATATTTTAATGCAAATATATCCAATACTCTTAAAATCATTTAAGGTACATTCTGCAATAAATTCAATGGGAAAATCCATAGAAGATTTTTGAAAGTGAGACTGCATTTTTAAAATGGACTTTATGGATGATAGAAAGGGAAAGAGGTTTCAGGAGTAAATAGTAAAGGCAGGGGGAGCAAGCACTGGAACCAATTGTGCTTGCCTCACTCATGTTAAAGGTGGTGTAGCCATGGGGAGGGATGCTATAAAACTTATGTGGTGATGATTGTATAATTCTCCTTGATATGATTGAATGGTTGAACTGCAGAATTGTAGGATATATAAATTATTTACTAATAAAGCTGTTGGGAGAAAATGGACTTTATTTAAAAAAAACGGGATACTGTGTTGTCTTACTAAGTCTTCCTAACAGGAATATTAGGGGTAGTAGTTTTAGGTCCTAATTGTGCCATCAGAAAATCCTGATTTGTAGCTGTATTAACCATGACATTATAGAATTATGAAAACACTATCTATAAAATTGTTTATAGAATATTTAATTGCCAATTACTTTTAGACACACTCCTAAAACAAACAATAAATCTGTTATTGTATTAATAAATCTATCTCTTTCTTAGTCAAAATTTGAATCTATCCTCTTTAGGATTTAAGATCTGTTTCATGAGTTAATGGGCCGTCCTGAGGAAATGTGCTAAGTTTGAATTGTGCCTTCCTCTTGATCAGTTCATTGCCTAGTAAATTAATTTAGTAAATGTCTAAGAAGTTAACGGAGGTGGCTGACTGATTGACTTTGCAAGAATGTCCAGTATATTTTGACTCCCTTGAGTATATTGCTCCATGTGCCATCTTTAAACAGAGTGACATGTATCCCAGCTTCTCAATGACAGTAAGTAAATTCATCCTACTCACCACCATCAAGTAGATTCTGACTCGTAGCAATCCTTTGCAGGACTTCCAAAGCTGTCTCTCTTCCAAAAAGCAGTAGCTGGACTTGAACCAGCAACCTTGTGGTTAGTAGTCCAGGACTTACCAGATAGTTCCACCAGGGTAGTTGATGGGGGGGGGGAGGGGAAGTGATAATTCCATTTGATTTAATAGAATTATTTATTCTTTCCTTAATAAGAAAAAAAGCCAGCAGCAATATAAATAATGTACTTAGACATATTTTAGCATATTATACTTTGAAATATTAGAGAAAGAGACTTTGAATTTGAATTTCCTCTATCTAGACCTTTCTTCACCCTATCTTTATTAAATCCTTTTCATTTGAAGTCCCCACTTATTAGGAGCATTTGCCTGTACATCTTCCATGGTAGATTTATTCCTCCTTCTGGCTGTCTATAGCATATTCAGTAATTAATGTTGTACATTGACTTGTTTATCACATGTCTCCCTCACCAGAATCAAGCTCCATGAGCTCAAGGGACCTTGTCTGTCACCTTGACCACCATATCCCCTTGCCTAGACACATACTGTTGTTAGGGACCAGTCAGTTCTGACTCATTACAACCCTGCACAATTGTTGTTTATGTTTGAACTTGTCATTAGAGACCCTGAGCTAATTGATCTTGCTTTTTACTGACTCTCTCTACTTTACCCACTGTGGTCCCCCCAGGTGACGTGTCTAAAGTATATTAGATAAAGTTCCACCATCCCCACTTATCAGGAGCATTCACCTGTAACCTCTTCCATGATAGATTTGTTCCTTCTTCTGGCTGCCTCTAGTATATTCAGTAATTAATGTTTGACATTATGATATCCAACTATAGCCATACTACACATAAGTACTGGTAGAAAATATGCCAAAAAGACCTTCCAAAAATGAATACTAAATCCTTTTCTTTTTCCAACTCCATTTCTGATTTCCTTCATTCACTTGTATTTCTTTTATGCCATGATAAATGATACAGCTTAATAGGAAAATGATAAATCTCAGGGAGAAAACTTGGCAGTGAAATGACATTGTATCTGTAGAACAAATTAATGTTTTGGCTCTCACCTTATCTTGGACTGGTTAGTCAGTAAGAGAAAGACAACTGGGAATGGGCCAAAAAAAAAAAGGATGGTGCTGGCTTGGGGTCATTATTGCTATGACCTCTAGTTCTACCTGAATATTCCCAGGAGACAAGCTGAGTGTTTTACCACATTAACCCAGACATTTGGTTAAGTTGCTATTGGCTTCACACTAAAGAAAGCTTGTCTGTGTGGTCAGGCCCAATCTTTGTGGGTCTGAGGTGGAACAGACAAGGAAAAATCCCTGGACCTCCTCCTTTCAGCTTCCTCAAATGGCCAGTATACCTTGAGAGCCTATCTGCCTTAGCATTTGTAGGGGAAGACCTTCACAGACCTGCTGTTGAGAGTGTTAAAAGATAAAACAAAGATGATATTATCATTATATTTTACATATAAATTATAGGTGTCTGGGATATTTGGGGTTTTATGGAAGTCACTTTTCACATTTTATGCTCATCCTAAACTTCAGTAATGTTTACAGTGAATCATTAGCCACAGAAGAGGATTCCAATACACGCTAACCTTGGAATGTAAATGAAGTCACGAAAATTATATAGCATACTATATTTAAAAAGAACATTTTAAAGGGCAGATGGAGAAGACAGAGTCAAGTCTTGTAATGAAATATACAAAGACTTGGAATTAGAAGGCCAGAAAAGAACAACATGTCTAGAATATCTCAAACAAAAATAACTGAAGAAAAAAATTCAAGCTTCAAATGCAATATTGAAGGATTTCATGAGCAAAACATTGAATGGTGCCGGGGCATATAGATGGAAGTAATACATAGAGTCACTGTAGCCAAAAGAACTGGTTGATGAATAACTATTTCAAGAGATAGCACATGATCAAGAACCAGTGGTATTTAAGGAAAAATTCCAAACTGCATGGAAGGCATTAGCAAAACCAAAATGAACAAGCAAAAGGCTTCCGTGACTGACAGAACACCAATTCAACTGTTTCATCGCGCTCTAGAAACACTCACTCATCTGTGCATGAAATTTAGAAGACCTGCTGAATGGGCTGGAAGAAAGATTCATATTTACGTCCTTCTAAAGAAGGTTTACTTAACAGAATGTGGAAATGATCAAATTATCACATACAAATACAATTTTGCTAAAGAATATTTGACAATTGCAGCAATATATTGATAGAGAACTACCAGAAATTCAAGACTGATTTAGAAGGGGATTTAGCATGAGGGATAGCATTGCTGACTTTGGATGGAGTCGGCTGAAAGCAGCGAATATCAGAAAGATGTTTACCTGAATCTCATTACTAGGCGAAGGCATCTGTGTGGATCATAACATTGCAAAAAGATGAGAGTTCCAGAACACGTTGCTGTGCTCACGTGTTCATGGACCAACAGGGAGTCATTAGAGTAGAACACGGGAGGGAGTACTGCATGGTTTAAAATCAGGAAAGGTACGTATGTCGAGGAAATATCTGAGCAGCTAGACTAGATGAAGTAAGAATGCAGTATCAGGATTAGAGGAAGGCTCATTAGCAACCTACAATCGGCAGATGAGATAACCTTGCTTGCTGCAGGTGAAGAGGATCGACTCATTTGCTGAAGAAGATCAAAGACTCCAACCTTCAGGAAAGATTACAACTCAACGTAAGAAATCTCCACCATGTACCAGTAGATAGCATCATGATAAGTGGAGAAAAAAGATTTACGTGTCAAGGCTTTCATTTTATTTGGATCTACCATCAACATTCATGGAGATGGCAGGGAAGAAGTCAAGTGCTGTATCGCATTGGGCCAATCTGCTGCCTGCCCTTCTTTAAAGAGCAAGAATGTCACTTTGAAGACTGAAATGCATGTTACCCAATCTATACACTTTCCAGTCAGTTTCACATGCAGGTGAAAGTTAGACAGTGAGTATGGCAGACTGGAGAAGTGGTTCATTTTAATTATGTTGTGGGTAAAATGGACCATGAATTGTCAGAAGAACAAATGGATTTGCCTTAGAATAAGTCCAGTGAGAGTGCGCCTTAGAAGTTAGGATGATGAGACTTAACTCTCCTGTGCATTGGGCGTGTTCTCAGGAGTCACCAGTCCCCGGAAAAAGGACTTCGTGCTTGTTAAAGTGGAGCATACTCAGTAAAAGAGAGGAAGACCTTCGACAAGTTGGATTGACTTAATGGTTACCACGATGAACCCAAACATAACAATTGTGGGGACGGTGCAGAACCGGGCAGTGCTTTGTTCTGATGTACGTGGGGTTACTCCAAGTCCGAACTTCCTGGAAGGCACCTTACCAACAACAAGGTAGTAAGGGGTATCTATCACAGATGGACAGCTTCCACCGTATCCTCTTTTCTACAGTCTCTTCTTCCGTTTGGTTGACATCTTTCTTCTTAGTGTAGAATCTTTCTTCTTTGTATATAGAGTTAGCTTGCCTCAGGAAACTTTCACCACCTCCAAAAAACCAAACTCCCTGCCAACAAGTCCATGCAGACTTACAGTGACCCTAGAGGACAGGGCAGCAGCACCTCTGCGGGTTTCCAAGACGGCTACTCCTGATGGGAGTAGAAGGTGTTTTGGCAACACCGAGCTTGCTTGTAGGTGTGGATCCCAAATCTCTGCCTCGCTTTTGTCAAATCAGTCGAAAGGAACCACTCTATCTGGGTGGCTGATCACGGTGTGAGAAACTGGATCCAATCAAATGAAAGAAAGAGGGCGCATCACACGTGAGGATAAGCAAGAGCCCTGCCCCACATTAAACTGCTTCTTTTATCTGGGACTCAGCCTACTTTGTGCTACTCCAAGTGAATTAACAAAGACATTTCAAAGCTCTGGAGACTGTCGCCGACTTGACTCATGCCGGGAGTGAAGCTGGCTTCCTTGTCTGACGGACAGGAAGTAAACTTCTAGGACCTCATCCCTCCTTCTGACCAGGTTTTCCAGAGCCTCGTCCAAGATAGTGAAAGGATCAGAATGATACAATGATCATGCTTCCCAGTGCTCTGAATATGCTTTCAGCTTTAAAAATAATTTTGGATTATATGTTGGGATTTTAGGAATTGATCCCCAGGTGGAAAAAAAAGGTCTCACAAAAATGTAGGTGCCAGGGCTGTGAGCCCCGGTGGTGCAGAGGTTGTGTGGGGGACTGCAGCCCACAGAGTTGGCGATTCAAATCCAGCAGCAGCTCTCCAGGAGCAAGGCTGGGCCTCCCACTCCCATCGGGAGGCAGTGATGCCCTCACCCCAAAAATGTAGGTGCTTCTGTCAGATACTGGAGCACATCCTGTGTGGCCTTGATTCCATCTTCGGAGCCGAAATCCAGCCTTGTCCTGGTCACATGGTGTCACGTTCATTGCCTGACCGAGTGAGGCGTCCGTGTTGCAATGCTGGGGCTGGGGGCTGTGTCGGTAACACTTGTACTATCATGACAAATCTGCTGATTTGGTCTTCCTCGACGCAAAAGTGCTGTCCCATTTTACCTCCTGCAGAGAACACTGGCAGGTCGTTCCCCTGCTAGCCAAACACAGTGATGGGAACCAGGTGGAAACTGTGGTTTTGAAAATGTCATTTTAATTCACTCTGAGTTCTATAAAGTAGGTGGAGTCACTCACGACAATCCGGGGGCCTTACCAAATCGCTCGGGGAGCTCACTCCTGGCCTACCTTTCTCGGTGCATGACGGTGACATCACTAGTGGACTATCAGAAACAGCGGGTCTGCGAGGAGCTGGGTTTTGAGCTGCTGAGGCTGCCTGACACCATTACTATCGTTGTCATATGTCTACCTGCCTGCTGGTCCTCCTTTTACTCCTGCAAACTCGTAGTAGCCTTCCTTTTCTGCAGGAGGTCATTGACCAATTCCTCTGGGCCAGGCAGGCTGTGAATGGTGGCAGCATGACTCAGGACCTGTCCTTCAAATTGATGTCATCTGCCAGAACCTCCACCATGTTGATGCACCTTGCTTTTCTGTCCCAGATCTCTTTATTGTAGATCCTAGCCCAGTGACTTCTTTCATTCCTTTATAAGTTAGGATCACACTGACCATCACAGAAAGTCATACACAGCGATTTGGGTGGGACTCCGGAGATGAGGGCTCACGGACATTGCTCCTGCCTAGCTGTGTGGCCGCTGCTACCCCTTCCCTCATGTTGTTTGCTTCACACCACCTCCCCGTCAGAGGGTCCATGCACTAATCTCAGACATTCAAGCCTCACTCTGCAACAGATGGTCAGAGTGTCGTCTTTTCTCCAAACCCCTTCCCGTACAGTCCACAGTCTTCTCCGTCCTCACAGAGCACCCGGGAAGCCCTCTTCCAGGCGATGTTTCTGACATGAAGCCTGAGGAAGGGCACCTAGCACAATCTAGCCCCCAGGGACTCTCTGTGATAAAAGCCTTGGCCCATTGCCAGATCTTTCCATCCTTCAGTCAAGGGACATGTTACCTTCGAATATGGCTGCCTCTGTACTTCAGTCCTGACAGAAGATAAGGTCCAGCCCCGTCTCTTTGTGTGACTGTTCAGCACTAATTGAGTCCCCGTTGTGGTCCTGCCAGTGTTGCCCACTCTTACTATCTAACTGCACTTGACCAGGGCCCCAAAAGATAACACAGAATGATACAAGGTCAAATGGATTGACTTTAATGTCTTAAGTCTCTATCTGTGTCAGTGGTTCTCAAGGTTGGTCCTGGGGTCCGAATCATCTGCAACCCGTGGGAACTTGTTGGAAATACAGATGCTTAGATTTCACCCTGCCTGAAACTTCGCATCCAGCAGTTTGCACTTTGCCTCCTTAGAAGAAGTAGAAGCCAGAGTGCCCCTTAGAGGCAAGGATGGTGAGACATCATCTTATGTACTTAGGACCTGTTGTCAGGAGAGACCAGTCAGTCCCTGCAGAAGGCCGTCATGCTTGGTAAAGTGGAGGGGCAGCGAAAGAGAGGCAGGCCCTCGACTAGCCGATGGGCCCTGTGACCTCCACAAGGAGCTCAAGCACAAGAACAACCATGCAGATGGCTCGGGACCGGGCAGGCCTCTGCTCCCCGTTGTGCACGGGGTCACTGTAGGTTGGAACTAACTTGAGGGCACCTATCAACAACATCGTGGCCTCCAGGTGTTCTGATATATGTAATTGTGTGAGAACAGTTCTTAAAAGATCATACAGTTTCAGGCAGTTGTTATTTTATATGTATATGTATATGTATATATATATATATATATATATATATATATATATATTAGTTTAACCAAATATTTTCAAAGCCGTCATATAAGTGTTCATAAGATAGAAGCAATTGTATGTTTTTTTTAGGTATCCTTGGGTCCTGCAAAGTGTTAATGTGCTAGTCCACAGGTTAGAAGTTGAAGTCTTCCCAGAAGCTCCTGAGAAAGCAGCTGTGGACAACCACGTGGTCCATGGGGTCTAACAGACATGGGGTCCCCATGAGTCCAAACTGACTCCATGTCGCTGGTTTGGGATGTTCCTATAGTGGAACTTTCCAAGTCGCCTTAGTCTCCGAAGACCTGTATCCTATTTTCCTACTTTAATTTTAGTCTCAAATTCTACTATCATGGGAACTTAGCTAACCAATGCTATTGAAGTGATCTAGTAAGACATCTCATAAAAGCCATAGTGACTAAAGAGAAACCCTAATTTCTGCTGCTTCATCGCTTACTTTCCAGTGGACCTTCCACTTGGCATTCTTCTTTAGAAACAAGACTAGGACTGGTTTTTAAATTCCCTAACAGATGGGGTTGTCTCATAAGAGACACCAAAAATTAATCTTTCCAGGTAGCTATATATCTTTTTTTAATATAATATTTTTAGAAAAAATGTACTAAGTTGAGCATTCCAAGGTATGGCTGTATGCAAACATCATGCGTTTGTTCCCTGAAGAAAACAAGAGCATCTGGTCCTAATGGAGGCAGCTTTGACCCAGAAACCGTACGTGTCGAGTAGACTCCTAGTCCAAGTCCTATTTCTAATTTTGTTCTGTGCACTGAACATCATGGCCTTAAGGACTGTACAGTTTTCCTAATCAGTTGGATTTTTGTCAAGAGCTTGATCCAAGGATTTTGTTTTTTGTTTTATTTTAATATATAAAGCATTTGAAAGTTCTTTCCAGGCCAGCACATAGCTTTATTTAACTCCCTCAAGCCATTTCACCTCTGTCAAGTTGCACCAGAAAATTCAAGGTCTAGCCAGAAGCCCCCGAAGAGTTAAAAACCCAAATCAGTCTGCAGAGTAGAAGAAAAAGATGTCAAAAACAGATGTTCCTCTGAAGGCCTTGCTGGCTTCATAAGTCAGAATTAAGCCAGCATGGATTCATGCATGGAGAGAGAGAGAGAGAGAGAGAGAGAGAAAGAGAGAGAGAGAGAGAGAATCTTAGCTTGTGCTGTGGAGAAATGAAGTCGCTGTCTCCTCTTTGCAATCCCTCCTCTGTCCTGCAAGGATGGGAGCCCAGGAGAAAGGACTCCCTGGAGACAGGTGGCCCTGACACTTGAGCCGTTCACTCGGAGCGCCCTCAAATGCCGTGTTTTCATTGTTGGCCTTCTGACCGAGCTGCCCGCCCTGAGCCTGCCCGTTTTCCTTGGCTTGGGGGATTGTTATTGGAGTGGCTGACAGCTGTCTGCCAGGCTGTCTGAAAGCGCCTTCCTGTGCTCTCTGCTGCTGCCCCACTTCACAGCACTATTGTTCCTGTTGAGCCCTTTTCTTAAAATCTTTCCCAGCTGTCTCCTGATACGGTAAACCACTTAAATTAGCTACAGATTGCTCTGTTTATTTTGTGTTAGATAAGCGACAGAATACCGTCTCTGCAGCAGACCAGGCGAGGGTGAGCCATGAAAGGGAGGGGATGGGGACGAGAGGACACACGGCTTTTTATAACAGCCACCCGAGTTCCCCAACCATGCTGTGAAAAAGCCCGAATGTGATATGACCATCAATGGCCTGCCATCTGCGCCCCCTGAAAGGGCTGGCCCAGAAAGTGTTGGCTGTGCACACCTTCCTTCCAGAGCCGAAAATCACGGTCTGGACATGAAGCAACCCCAGAAGGAAGAGAGCGTTCTCTTATCAAAGAGCAATCCGGCTGCGGTGCCAGCCACCCCACTGCCAAGCATGGTGTCTGGATGGTGACCCGAATCCTTGGATGTTGATGATAATGAGGATGATGATGCTGGTCATTGCCCTTCTGTACCTCAGCGGGCTCAACACTGGCCGCAGGGAGCCCGTCTCCCAGAGGGCTAAACATTTGAGAACGCTCCCTTCCTGCTGTCACGGAGAGCGTCCAGAGGCATTCCGTCCGCTGTGGAGGTATTTTTCCACACAGCTGCGAGTGAAATTCACAACGGCCTCGGCCTCTGTTGGGCAGGCCCGCCATCTGTGCGGTTGCTCTCGCCTGGCCTCTCTCCTCTGCCTGACTCTAGTTGACATCTAGGCTTTCCGAGTTCTTGCGGCGTACTAGACAACGTCCTAGGATGTTGAGCTCACAAGAATGAGCACAAGTACAAAAGACGCACTTCCGAACACGTGCCCTTCATTCCAGCCGTAGACACGGTGCCAGCAACCAGCCGAGTTGCAACAATGTGTACGAACTTGGTCTGCGGTCATTCCAGAGTCGCCGAACATTTCTGCGGACTCACTGCAGCCTGTGCTTAAGCCCTGCAGTACCCAGTTGGAATCAAAGGCTTGGAAACCCATTCTGTGAAGTAGAAGGAAAGGCGGGATCAGGAGTCTTACATTTCCCTTAGAACTGGCCTCTCACTTCTTTGGGGGAACTAAACCCAACGTGTCAAGAAGAGGCTCAACACCAACGCTAGAAGAATCCCCGCAGCGGGCCCTCTGTCCCTGGTAGCACTGTGGCTTCTCTTCTCCATCGAAGTCTAGCCGGAGTAGAACCGCCTCCTCCACTCGTTCCTAGGTTTCATTGCTCCCTCCTTGAATTGTGTAGCTCTTAATCTGGCACAGTCTGGCCCTGTTTCATGGGGCCCAGCTCATTTTCATAAGGGGCATGTCCCTCGAGAGCAAGGTCAGGTGTTGAACTTCTGTTGCCTTTCCCTCCATAGGGACAACAGTCTCCCTGTCAATGAGTTGTTGTGGACTCATGGCGACCCTCTAGGATAGGGTACAACTGCCCCTGTGAGTTTCTGACACTGTAACTGTGAATGGAAGTCGGAAGCCCTGTCTTACTCCCAAGGAGTGGCTGATGGCTTCAAACTACTGACTTTGGAGATTGCAGGGCAATGTAAACACTCCACCTTCTAGGCTCCTCGGTAATGGTCCCTAACTCGCTGGCAAGTCCTCTCTAACTAATAATGATTCTATAGGGCAGAGTAAAACTACCCCATAAGGTTTCCAAAGCTGTAAAAAAAAAAAAAAGAAAAGACTGAAGCAATCTTTTTCGAATGGAGCAGTTGATGTGTTTGAACTGTCAACCTTCAGTTAGCAGTTGAACGCAACTCTTGCTACCAGCCTAAGGGCACAAGGCAGGCACCCAATTCAGACTTTTCCACTAATGATTTCCTTTTTCACAGTTGGCTGGCACAAACTGTCGCTCATTCTGTTTCTGTGTTAATTCAAATAGAAGCATACATTTTGAAAAACAACATCAAGAACAGACAATTTAGGAAGCATCAGCCTTTTCTCATTAAAATCATTAGCACATCTTTGGTGCTGGCCAACTAAAGCATCTTTCCTGTTGATTTCAACTAAGAACTCTCGAAAGAATAAAGAAAGCAATGACCTGAGACTTCTGAAAAATAAAGAATATCAGACGGATGGGAAATGAAGTCAAAACTGGAATCATCACTGGAGATGGGGGGCAGTTTTGGGTTTTATTTTTTTTCCCTCTCCAGTATTGTCTAACCTTGATGCACAGGAAAGTGGAAAAATATCTTCTTTCTGACCAGAAATCAAAGAAGGGGGTCCCTACCTGGAAATCATGAGAAAATTATGCTTTGTCTGCTGCTTTTCTTTCTCTCTCCCTCTTCTCCAATTGCTGCCTAAGGCCATTCCCAGTAGATGGTCTGCATTGAGGCTGGACCAGATTCACCTCTGATAAGAAGACCAAGAAAATGTTCCCTTTTGTTCAAAGAGGGTAGGACAATTCCATTATTCTTGGTCTCCTTCCTCTTCTGAGGTGTTCCAAATGCAGCCTTCATCATGCAGAAGTGTCAGACCACATCGGGAGCTAACATCTGAGAGATGCCTGGCTTTCTGACCAGTTGTGGCTGTGTGCCACCAAGCCCGTCATAACTCCTAGAGACCCACATGATCCAGTAGAACTGCCTCGAGGGTTCCCTAGTTGCAGTCTTTAGGATAGTAGATCTTTTCCCCCCCCCACATGGAATGACTGGTGGGTTTGGACCACCGACCTTTTTTTTTTTTTTGGCAGTTGAGCTCTCTGGGGCTCCTTTTCTGAACAGAGGGATGAGGAAAGGGTGACCTCTGGATCCAGAGAGGATGGGGGATCTCAGAGAGGAAAGAGCTGGGAAAAGGAGACCCATTCTGTGAAGAGGATCTGTGTGTGAACTAACCTAAGTCCCAGAATCACCTCCAAGTGACCCCTCGGCTCTAAAGCACCAAGTCTTTCAAGTGAAGCATTAACCACTGCCCAAGTTCTAGACTACCCCATGGGTGATGCCTGACCTAGATAGACCCAAACCTCATTTTAACAATCTTGAAAATTATGCTAGTATTGGTTGTTTGCTAAGACAAACAAATCCACATCTTCAAGAGGATTTTAATGGGACCTAAGGTCTCAAAGTATTCAAACCATCCAGAATTCAATAAAAAATTACTCAGTATTCAAAGAACCAGGAAAAACTGACCAATGCTCAAGGGATAAGACTATTGACAAATATCAACTCTGATATGACCCAGATGTTAGAGTTGTCAGACAAAAACTTTAATGAAGGCCATCATAATCATTCTTCATGAAATAAGTCATAATCTTGAAATGAATTGAAAGTTATGACATTCTTAGTAGAAAGAGAATTTTTTTTGAAAGAGAATTTTTTTCAGTGTAAAATTTCGAACTGAAAATTACATTACTGGAAATGGAAATCCACTTTCTGAGTCCCAAAGTAGAGATACTAGAAGAAGAATCAGTAAACTTGAAAGTAGAACAATAGGAATAAATTATACCATCTGAAATCCTTGAAAAGCAAAATGACAGAACTGCAGGGTCTGACTGTGTCATTAGAGACCCAGAAGGGGCGGATTGAGATGAGTGCAGGAAAAAAAAATGCACACGAAGAAACCATGCTGCAAGCTTCACAAATATGCTGAAAAGTATGTGAAACTCAAATAGGATACACTGTAAGGAAGTTACATCTAGATCCCATATAATCAAGCTGCTTAAAACCAAAGATGAAAGAAATGTCCTGAAAGAAGTAATCTAAGTATTTCCCCAGGAAATGGAGACCTTCGCTTATTCAACTCCTCCATCCCCACACACTTATTGCAACTTGTTTGAAAATTGTCAAAAATAGGTGGTGGGTGGTGGTGGGGCAACATGATTGACTTGTGAATGTGTAAAGCAGCAGTGGCACATCTCTATAATGAAATACTAGTCACGAATGAATGCTGATGCACGTGTCAGCATGAGGTCACTCTCAAATGCATTGCTCTGAGTAAAAGAAGCAAGGCACCAAAGGTTACATACTGTATACATTGCTTTATATGCCCCTGATTGCCAAGTGGTAAGGGTAGATGGGAGATTGGGCCACAAAGAGATAGCACAAGGAAGTTATTATGAGATAATGGAAGTGTTTGGTATCTTGATTGTGGTTGTGGCCACGTGATTCCATTTGTCAAAATCCAAAGAACTGTAGACCATAACCAGTGAATTATGCTGTATGTAAATTTTAAAACACATTAATATCAGTGATACCATTTTATTTCAGTATCCATCCCATACCACTTTATATCAGATATGGCTAAGAAATCATTAAAACTTCATGAAGTATGGAAAAGATTCATGTAATCTCATCTATTTTTGAAGTCATTTTCCACTCGATTCCATATTTAACCTTGTTGGAAGCTGAAACTGGAATACGCAATGAAGCACTCTCTTTGGATGCATATTAAAAAGCTCTACAAAAAGGGATTTTGTTCCTCATGTGCCAGGCAGATGTTTTGTAGGGTCAGCTTCCAATAGCAGGTCCTGATGCCAAGTCGAGGTCTAGAGGTAGGTGGGCTCTGTGAGAGAAAGAGAGGTGCATTGGCTCCAGAGAAAGTCTACTGTTCTTAAAAGAAGCCAAACCCATTTGATGGACTGGTGAAAACAAGAAAGGGAATCTGACAAGTCCTGGAAGCACTGGGTTTTGATAATTAGAGTGGTATTTAGAATCCCATCTGGAGGAACCACATCTGTTATACTGAGAAGCATCCTTGCCTGTATCCTGAAATATACACAGAGCAAGAAGGTTTGAACGGTCTCCACGAAACAGATTGGGTACATTCCTGCGACAACAGGCAGAAACTTCTTGAAGGTAGAATTTCTTTTTTAACCCATTTCTCAGCCAAAGAACAAAAATTTCAGTACGGATGCTTAATTGCGATGAGTCCTTACCAACCGAAAGCTGAGCTTTCCCCCTCATTGCTTATTCTGCCTTTGCTCTTAGACCATCACTCTGCTTCCTCTTGCACTCTTATATGTCCTACCTGCTTGTTTACATAATGCATTAAAAAAGCCATACATTTGCAGCAATCTTGACCTTACCCCTGCATATCACACCTATTCTTGTGGTAGTTACATAATCTCTTGTCAGTTTGACAAGAGTGAAAGGTGGAGTTTAGCCTGTTGATCAGGTCACAACTTGATGACCTCATTTGAAGGGGCTAAGGAGATAAATAGCTCACTGGAGGCGAGACACAGGCACACTCCCTGGGAGACATTCTTTCTGGCGAGACACATGGAGCTATGCTAGAGCCCTGAGAGCTGGAGGAGCCACATGGGAGACCCCTGCCAATGCTGAGATATTTCCACTGCCACTGAATCCACAAGACTTTCCACCCACCAGCCTGTGATCTTTCTACATTTGACATCATTGCATGTGTTGCATGAGTCTGAAAAGGAATTTATAGCTTGGTATCGAACATATGGGCTAATATCGGACTTAAGGAATTGATCTGAAACTGGGCTGTGATGTTTTCTCAATATTCAATTGCTCTTATATGTAAAGCTCTTTCTTATACACACCTGAGTGTCTATGAATTTGTTTCTCTTGTGTACCTAGACTAACACAATTCTCTTACGTTTTTCTATGAGCATTTTTATGGTTTAAACTTTTACATGTAATTGTCAACTCATTGATTTCAACTTGATGGCAATGGGTTTTTAAAAATTTTTTCATTTAGTTGAGATATAAATCACATGCCATAAAACTCACCTTTCCAAGAGTACAATTCAATAGTTTTTAGAAAGCGAAGGTCTAAGGAGAGAGAAGTGCTCTTTCTCTTAGAAAAAGGCCACATTTCCAAGGAGACATCACTAGGTTATACCATGTGATTGACAAGAGGATCTCCACACAGGAACCATCAATTGACATAAAATCTAACCACCACATTTCTAATGAATGATGGCACTATGCACATCTTTGGACAATTTTTTTGTGTAAGCATATGTTTTCACTTCTCTTGGGTTTATACCTTAGAATAGAATTGTGGTCCAGATGGTAATTCTATACTAAACTTTTTGAGAAACTGCTAAACTATTTTCCAATCCAGTGACACAATTTTATATTCCTATCATCAGTGGATGTTATATGAACTGTAAGAGCCCACAATAGAATGATTCATTAAAAAAAGGGGGTGGGGTGGGGTTCAATCATCCCCATGTCCTTGTTAGTGTCTGCCCTTGCTCTGGTCATTTCAAAGGGTATGAAAGGGCATCTCCACATCATACTTTGATTTGAACATGGCTGATGACTAAGAATGCTGAACATCTTTACTGAGCTTAATGGTAATTTGTTTATCTTTTTCATAGAAATCCTATCCAGATCCTTGGCCCAAGTTTTATTGTATTGTGAGTTAATTGTATTGTGATTGTTGAGGTGTATTCAACAGGAAAATGATTCATCTTTTGTGAATAGCCTTGCTATCATGCAGAGTGCATTTGAAAGTGGATTATTATATAAAATTAGGTTAAAATTTAACATTACTTATCTTTCTGTTGACCCATTTTTCATTTGTTCTAGCTTTTTATATTTTCTGCTTTTCAATTGAGGTTTCTCTCCATTTTACTTTGTTTTTCTTTTGGTTTCTTTTTTCCTGTCTGTTTTTATATATATGAACTCAAAGATAAATCTAAAAAGACAGTAGCTAGCTTAATGGTTTCTTGTGAGATAGCTAAGGTTGGGGGAAAGAGGGCCAATAACAATTAGTGTAAAAAAGAAGAATGTGTTCCAAAATTGATGGTGGTGATGATTGTACAACTCTTATTAGTTGATTAACTATTGAATTGCATGATTTAACAGTAATGCTGTTAAATAAAATTACAATACTCCATCTTTAATTTTTTATTAATGACTCATTTTCTTGGGAGCTCTTATAGCTCTAGTAACAATCCATGCATCAGTTGTTTCAAACTCTTTTGTATATATGTTGCCATTGTCATTTCAAAACTTTTTTTTTCTGCCTGAGCCTTTGATATTAACTCCTCTTTTTTTCCCCTCCCTTCCCCACCCTTCTACCCTATGGACCTCTGATAAGTTATAAATTATTATTACTTTCATAGCTTACACCATCCACTGTCTCCCTTCACTGACATTTCTGTTGTTCATCCCCCTGGTGGGTGGGTTATCCATTTATCATGGTAGATGTTTCCCCATTTCCTCCCCTTCTCTCCATCCTCATGGTAGCACTATTCCCATTACTTTTCCTGAGGAATTTATCTGTCCTGGATTCCGTGTGTCCAGAGCCCTTATCTGCACCAGTGTGCATGCTCTTGTCACGCTGAATTTCTAAGGTAGAGCTGGGGTCATGAGAGTGGAGGCTGGGGGAAACAGTAAAGGACTAGCGGAATGTCGTGTGTTCTTTCCGTGCCATACTGCACCCTGACTGACTCATCTCTTCCTTGTGACCCTTCTGTGAGGGAATAATCTAAGTTTCCTAACTTTGTTCTTCTATTTGAAAAACATTTGCAAGCCTAGGGTTAACAGCACTTGTTCACTAAGATTCTAGTAGGCAGAATATTGTCCTCTCTCCACAGCCAAACAGGGAGGCAGAAGAGAAAGTGATGTGACTGAGCAGGGCTCAACTTGCCTGTTAAATGGCTTAGAAGATAGAAGAGGCCACTAGCCCAGGACCGTGGGCAGTTGTTAGAACCTGGAAAAGGTTCTAACCTGAAACAGACTTCCCCCTAGAGTCTCCAAAAGAGAATGCAGTCCTCCTGATGTTTTGATTTTTTTTTTTTTTTTTTTTTTTAGCGCAGTAAGACCTACATTGGATTTTTTTAACTTATAGAACGGAAAGATAATAAATCTGTTTGACTGGTGCCACATTTAGTAATTTGATATGTTGTTGTTGATATCTTCCGGCTCATAGCAATCTTGTGTGCCTCAGGACAAGACACTGCCTGGTCCTGTGTCAGTCTCACATTTTTAAAATGTTGGAGCCCCTTGTTGTAGCCACCGCGTCAACCCCTTCCTGTAAGGGTCTTATTCTTTTTCACTGCCCTTCTATTTTACCAAGCATCATGCTAAAATTCGTTCCAGGGACTCATTTCTCCTGATAATCTGTCCACAGTACGTGAGACCAAGCCTTGCCATCCTTGCTTCTCAGGAGCCCCCTGGCTGTCGTTCTCTCAACATAGACTTCTCTGTCCTTTCCGCAATGCACGGTACTCACAATATCCCTCTCCAGTGCAACAATTCACATGCACTGATGCGTCGTTGGTCTTTCTGACTCAGTGCCCATCTTCCAAATTCATGGGAGGCTATTGCGAGTACCGTGGCTTGGGTCGGGTGTACCGTAGTCCTCAAAGTCACACCTTTCCTTTTCACAAGGTGTTGGCGATCTCGTGCACTGGATTTATGCAATGGAACCCGTCTTTGGATCTCTTGATGGCTGCTTCCATGAAAATTAATTGTGTATCAAGCAAGACACACTCCTTGACAATTTCTATCTTTTCTCTGCGTTCTACTGTTCCAGTTGGGAGGATTTTTGGTTTTCTGTACATTTGATGTACCAGTAATTTTTTTTAAAAAGATGCATTGTGCTTTATATATAGAAAACTGAATTTGATTTATTAAATTTTGTGAAGGATTTTGCATCTGTATCCATGTATTTTTGTAGTTTCCTTTGTGTGTAAAAATCTACATCTGGTTCTGGTTAGTAGAGTAATGCTGACACCCCCCCCCCCCCCCAGAGTGAGTCAAGAGGTGTAAGCTTCTCTTCTATTTTCTGGAAGACTCCATGCAGTGAACCTTGCTGGCCCCTCATCCACCCTCAACCTCACCAGGGATAAGTCATAGACTCTTTCCACTCTAGGTTCCTCACTCGTGTAATGTGAGAAGGGTCATGTTATACTGATGTCAATAGGATCAGTGACGTGAGTCCACACAGAAACCGTTCTCTTTGTGTAAGCTTTTTCACCTCTGCCAGTAGCCTCTGTATGTTGTAAGGTTATCATTTAAAACTTTTGAGTTATTATTTCATGCTTCATAGAGGAGTACCCTCAATATACGTCATTTTGAATGACCTAACATTGAAAATTAAGTACATACACTTTTAGGGTGAAGCCTTCTTGTAAAATTCATATATTTTTCATCTTCCCCCCACAACACCTGGGCTTTATCCTATCTCTTCAGGGACATCTCCAACAGTATACACTTTCCCAATCTGCACACTCTAGTCTGCTATTAAATTAAGAAGTCAGACACCATATATTAGTAGAATTATACATATATGTTGGTCCGGCGACACAAAGCCAGTGATACTCCTCTATGTATGAGAATGAGCTTGATATTAAGAAATATTTCTATATCAAGAAGCCATCTCAGTCAACTCCAACTCAAGTTGTGAAGTCCAGTGCCAGTCATTAAGTCCCACTTCAGACTTACAGAACCACGTTTTGGAGACACAGCAGGTTGGACCAGGAATCAGGAAGAGCACGGGCGGGGGCATGCAGAGTCACATGGAGCCATCTCTAGAGGTCATCAGAGTTCTAGCAGGGCAGAGGGACAGAGAGAAAGCACTTTCCAAAGTCCTTCATGCTTATACAAAAGACTATGGCATCAAGGAGGTGTC
This sequence comes from Nesogale talazaci, assembly GCA_004026705.1. NCBI lineage: Eukaryota > Metazoa > Chordata > Mammalia > Afrosoricida > Tenrecidae > Nesogale > Nesogale talazaci. Next base: position 86,291 of record PVJH01001096.1, read on the forward strand.
ATCAGTCTATGACTTGATTGACAGGTTTGACTCCACCCCTACCCATGAGTGTCTAATAATTGATATAAAATCATGCAACTACCACAGCCTAAGACTACATAGGCGCTCACCTAAGACATCATTGCTTAGATTTTGTGATTCCTTATTGTGGTTACTCAAGTTGTGATATTGGAGGACTCTATAGTTAAAAATAGCGAATGATGCAAGAAAAATTAAAAGAATGATAGAAGCAATATTCAGTTAATGTACCAAAAAGAACTGGTAGATATTCTACCATCTTGAGAAGTATCATATAACCAAGTACCAGTTGTATTGAAGGATGAAGTCCACGCTGTACTGAAGGCACCGACTAGCAAAACATAGGTCTGCAGGAAATGATAGAATACCAATTGATATGTTTCTACTGGCAGCACTCATTTATCTATACTGAGAAATCTGGGAAACAACTATCTGCTTAACTGTCTGAAAGAGATCCTTATTTGTGCATATTCCAAAGAAAGAAAGATGATCCAATAGAACATGGAAGCTATTGAACAATATCATTAATATCACATGCAATTAAAATTTTGCATGTGTGACAGTCATGTACTTGATGTCAGTTTCATGATTGGGAGTGTTGGGGTGGAGTCTAGCCTTCAATCTGGAGATAGCCAATGAGGCCTCTGTGTGGCCTGGCTTTCTCCTGAGAATTCTGAGAAGTCTCTTGGTATTTCCCAATTGGAGAAGAGAGACTTGACTCAGTCTCTAAGAGTCTTTCTACTGACAAGACAAGATGGTGGCATGCTGATAGATCCGGAGTCCTGGAACCTGGAAGAGCCAGAGGAGAAGCCACATGGGCTTGCCCTGATGGAACCAGACATCTGGGGCCAGAGAAGCCACAGAAAGACCCCTGCCAGCGCTGAGATGCTTCTAGATTGTCCTGGTGTCATTGCACGTGCTTTGTGAGTCAATTTTATAGCTTGGTATCAGACATATGGGCTAATATCAGATTTATGACTTTGGGCTGGACTGGGTTGGGATGCTTCCTAAATGTTCCATTCCTCTTGTATATAAGCCTTTCCCTTATATTCATATATGTGTTTGCGAATTTGTTTCTCTAATCTACTCGGGCTAGCACAAATAGTTGCAGCCAGAAATTCAAGTTAGAGTCAGAAGACAGCATGGAATGATAGACACCATTCTTTTTTACTCACTCTGCAAAAGCATTTGACCATGTGAGTTATAGTAAGCTATGGAAAACACGATGAAGAATGAAAATTCCGAGTGCACTTGTGTTAGTTGGGCGACAGCATGGGCAAAGTCAGTGGTTCAAGCTCACCAGATGCTCCTCAAGGGAGAGATGAGGCTGTGTGCTCCTGTAAAGATTCACAGTCTCGGAAGCTCCATGCAGAGCCCATATAAAAGGGTCTTGCTTGGGTGTGGCTACTTGAGGACATTTGCTTCGACTTATTGGTTTGCTTGGTCTTGTTTTGCTCCTTGGCTCACAACTGCTCAGGAAACAGAGTTCCTCACTCACACACTGAATATATCGCCCTCATTCACCTTTTGCCTCCTGCTAAAAGGTCTCCATTTAGCCACTGACCTCCCCTGCTGCTTCACCTAGGAATGCTCCACATTCTCTTCACCCCCAGCCACCTTTATACCCCAGTGTTTGATGTCTGGCTTCATCTCTTTAGATATTCAGTGTCTCCTAGGTTTCCTTTTCACTCCTCCTGTACATGGGTCAGAAAATGTACGCCTGCCCCCCCCCCACCCCGGTAAGGAGGAATCATAGCAACAGCAGGCTGAATCATGTTCCCCAGATAGCTTATTTTATTTTCTCTTCGAGCAAGTGTCTTTTGCAGATATGAAGGGGATCTTTTTCTTATGCCTTTATTACATATGCATTAAATATTTAAATTCATTATATCAAACCTATATGTAGGTATAGTAAGTTCTTTTCATTTCTGCCATGAAGCGTCACACTCTCCCATTTTTCTTCCGAACTTTACAAAGTAGAATTCTTGGGATTTTTTTCTTGTTTCTCTAGTATGGGTTAAAAACCCATACACCATTAAGATCCTTTAGCCTTTGGCAAAACTTCAAAGAAGAGCCCTTAACCAAAAATTAAATCCACTGCCATCAAATCATTTCTGATTCCTAGCAATCATGTAGGATGGAGTATACTGACCCTGTGTGTTTCCAAGACTGTGTCTCTTGATGGGAGTAGGGAGCCTTGTAATTCACCCTCAGAGTGGTTGATGGTCTCAAACTGCTGACTCTGTGGTTAGCAGCTCAACACAAAACCACTATACCACCAGTGCTTCTCGAGACGAGCTCTGCAGAGACCAACCTGCATCTGTTTGGCTTATTGGCTTTTTTTTTTTTAGGCATCATTGCCCTCTGGTGGTGGGAGTAGGAGGCCCAACCTTTGCTCCTGTGGAGCTGGAATTGAACCTCCATTCCAGTGGGCTGCAGTCACGCGCACAACCACTACGCCACCGGGGCTCAGCCCGCTTACTGACTTTTTTAAGGAACCCGAAACACCTTTCCTAATACTTAGGAAGTAGGCATTCAAGAATATACTGTTTTTGTTTCAAGGGTAAGTGCAGAACTTTAACTTCTGCAACACAGAGACGAATGGAAGCAGTTGATGCTGGTCCAAGCAGGATGTGCTGGCCCATCCTTCACACTCTGCAAGTAGCTGGGTGCCTGTTATTTTGAAGTCAGAGTTCCACTCTTTTCCTCAGTCTGTTAATCGGCAAGTTTGTTTCTCTCCTGCTCTACCTGAAGCTGCCAGACTGGAGCACTCCCGTGCCGCCTGCTTCGCCTGTTACTTCTCCACTGGCATGACTGAAGGATCTGCTGCTGTGGGGTAAAAAGCTACCTGGCCACCTTAAAGGAGTCGCAGCTTTGGAAAGAAAAGGAAATGCTTTTGATAGTTGGTTACTAAACTCCCTCAGGGTGGCAAAACATATAATTTGCCCTGAAATTCCTCATTTCATTAGTTTAGAAATTATTTTAAAAGAAAAGCAGACATTCTTTTAAGATCAAACCGAAGGAGAAGAAACAAGAAGTGTTTCTTCGAGTCTGGAGACTAAGGCCCACATTCCCCCCACGCCTGCTACAACTGAGCCGGACTCACATTGCATGCTCACGGACAGCTTTTCACTAAGGATTCCTTGGTGTGTGACTCGGTGCTTTCAGTTACAGGCAAGTGGAAAGTTGTTTGCCCAGCATTCTGTAAGAAACTCAGACACTTTTTTCCAACCTCCCAGTTCCATTTGACATTTGGACACCAAGTGTTTTTCATCTTTCAGTGGACTCTGGAGCCTTTTCATGCTTAGCAAGTTTGAAAGGAGAGGGAACGTCCCTTCGCTATCTGATCATTGCAAGCACGGACTGAACACACCCCAGACTGCCATGAGGCAATCTTTAACTCTGCCTGTCTCTAAACTCTCTTTTCCCTTCCCACCCACTCCTGAGTTTGCCCTTTCCCCTGCACCCATCATCCTCTACCTCAGCTCCTTGTGGCTGCATCAGTCACGCAGTGTTGGGCTGCCAGCCTGGGTCCACGAGTAAGGCTAGCTCATCAGCAATGCTCCCCAGGCCCCGGGCTTTCAGTCCAGACGGGGAAGTCGGATGGTTTCTAACTGTGAGTACAGCCCTTATCTGCCCCGAGTGCTGCGAAGCATTTAGAAGACATTCGGGGAAATAGGGCATTGCCTAAATACCATGTTTTGCTCTCTAATGCAGGGGTAGGTGCTGAGCTGGTGTGCTTTCTTTGAAGGCATAGAGAGAGCATGGGGTCATTGTGCACCAGGAGTGAGAACAGCAACCCCAAGCCCTTTGCCAGCCTGTTGGTTAGGACTCCCTGCACCCACAGGTGTTGCAGAGTTTACCATTGCCCCATGAGTTTTCTTGACATCTTTTGTGTGTGTGTGTGTGTGTGTGTGAACCATTGACATCTTTATGGACACCAATTTGCAGGTGTTTAGTTTTTTTTTAATCCCAAGGCACCACTGGCAGATTCCAACTGTTAGCTTTTTGGGATGGTTCACCCCAGTTCTTGCTTCTCTACGTGGAGAGAATTGACGCAGCAAAAGGGCTTTTGTCAATCCAAGTAACTTTTTTTTTTTTTGGTGGGCATCACTGCCTCTGGTGTTCATGGGCGCTACCCAGCCGCTGCTGGATTTGAACCGCCAAGCCCACGGGCTGCAGTTCCGCACTCAACCACTTACGCCACCGGGGCTCAGCCCTCCAAGTAACTTTTACAAGGGAAAAGGGCTCAGTCGCAATACACATCATCTCTGGAAAGCATGCGAGGCCATAGGGTCGGGGCCCCTGGGAACAGCTGTTAAGAGGAATCCACAGACCTGGAACCAAACCAGAAGAGAGAGGGAGAGAGAGGGTGAGCCCAGAGAGGATGCATGCATGTGCACAGTGCACTCAGGAAAGATCCCAGCCTTCGACCCCCATGGGGTGGGGGCGTGCTGTGGCTGAGGGCATTAGTCTGTCTTAGAGGCTGAGTTCAGGTGCATGTGTGATGTAAGGTTTCTGGTCCTGGTTGACCTTCACCTGTGTCTAGGTGAACTTGTGCGAGTGGATCATCCTTGTAGGCGTCTCAGGTGCACCTGGCTTCTTTCCAACCCCTATCTTGTGGCTTGGCCAGCTAATTTTGGTTTAGCACAGGCATGCGATGGAGACAACCCTCTTTAACCCTAATCTTTCTTCCAATCAAAACCAGTCCATAGTCAATATTCCAGTGCAAACTGTTGGTGCCAGGGATCTATAAAGATTAAAACACCTCAAAATCCAATGTGCAATTATATTTCTGCAGAAATGACTTGCAGAGTGCCATGTAGAAGGATTCTGTTTACATGCGTTCTTCTTTAAAAAGCACGGTGTTTTAGAGTAGGAGTCCTTTTTTTTTTTTTTTAAGGTGCCATCAAGTCCATTCCCTTCAGTAATGACCCTGAGGACAGAGTAGACCATTGCCAAGGTCGTTTCCTAGGCTGAAATTGCCACAGACCAGACTGCCACGTCTTTCTTCGTGGGAGCGGCTGGTGAGTTCCACCAGCTGGTCTTCTGGTTAGCAGTCAAATGGGAACCCACTGGGCCATCAGAATGCCTGCGAGTGTGGACTCAATATACTCACCTCATCGATGCAATCAATCCCTAAATTGTAGGCTGTTCTGCTCTCTCTATAGGTTAGTGCTGCCACTGCTAGTTTTATTTAATACCAGGGAGGGTTCTAAAAATTTATAGCACATTTGTATGATCTTCTCTTGGATTTTTCCATGACGTTTTGTAGCCCTCTCATGTGAACAATCTTTTAGGGTTCAAAGAGACGCAAATCACAAATACAATTTAAGGGGAGCTTTTGTTAAGTCTTCAAAGGGACAAAGACACAGGCACTTAGTTCAAGGTCACAATGGCATCATAGGATCCAGTTAAATAGCCATGGACCAAAGGACACTGTCACACATTGAGGATAGATGGGTGATCACTATACCACCGTTACAGAAGCAGAAGTAAGTCCATGATTGGGACATGTCCATGTACATTATGTTGGGTAGAAGAGCTTCCAAGCAAGGTGAGACTGCTAGGGCATAGACTCATGACCCCCACTAAGGTGACTCAAGAACACTCAGAGAGTCTGCCCTGCCCTGGACTGGCTATTGAAGGACAGATGTCATCTACTTGACTTAGGACAAAATTGTCTACTTCCTTAGTAGATTAGAAGGAATTAGAAAGAATGATTACAAGGCATTCGATGGAGACTTAATCTAGGGAGGACTCTGCAAATGGATTTAGAGCTGTCACTGTCATCCATAACCGTGTGCAAACTGGGATGCTCAGAATACAAGCCGCAAAACAGTAGTTACTATTTATTATATGCTAATTCTACATGAGATCTAATAGTGAGGTAGGTATTATTGTTTTCATTTCTCAGATGATGGTGTGTAGGCTTGAAGAAATTAAGTATGCCCGAAGCCAAAAGGTTTAACTTGTATCATTCAAAGACATTAAATTCAATCTGTATCCTGAGCAGATAATTCAAGAATCTGGACTAAATGAAGAACTCAACATCAGAATTGTAGGAAGCCTCATTAACAACCTTCAATATGCTGACTATGTAATTTTCTTTGCTTAAATGGAGAAGAACGTAGAGCACTTGGTATTGAAAATCAACTCAGTGAAAAGAAAACAGAAATTCTCACAACTGCATCAGTAGACATCTTGATAAATGGAGAACAGATTGGAGTTGTCAAGGATTTCCTTTCACTTGGACCTACAATCAGTGTTCATGGAAACATCAGTGAAGAATTCAGATGATATATTACATCGGGTAAATCTGCCACAAGGCCTCTTTGCAGTGCTGAAAAACTAGGGTGTTACTTTGAAGATTAAGATGTGCCTAATCCAAGGCATGGCCTTTTCAGTCACCTCAAATGCTGGACAAGGAATAAGGAAAACCAGAGATCACGTAATGCATTTGAACTGTCGTGTTGGGGAAGAAGATTGAATACAGCATGAGCTGCGGGAAGGAGGAAAAGATCTACCTTTGAAGAAGTAGTCAGAATGTTCCTTCAAGGTAAAGATGGCTTGTATTTGGGACGTGTCTCAGGAGAGACCAGTCACTGGGAGAAGACCTCATGCTTGGTAAAGCAGAGTGAGGGTCAACTAAAAAGAGGAATGAGATGACCGAACATGGTGGTTGCGGCCCAGGCTACAGACGGAACAATTGTGAAGGCAGCAAAGGTTGTACTTACCTATTGTTCTGCTGTTCATAGGGTCGCTATGGGTTGGAACTGACTCCATGGCACTTAACAATAACCGAAATGTGGCAATAGTAAAGACAGAGGGAGAAGACCATCCCAAACCACTACTGTTATTGCTCTGTCGTAATCATTCAGCTCAAGTTTTCCCTAACTTTTGGTAACAGTGAGTGAATACAAAAAGGGAAACAGCAACACCTCCCTGTCACTGAGTCCATTTCTACTCATAGTGACCCTACTGGACCAGGTAGAACTGCCCTGAGACTAACTTCCTAAAAAAAGGAGTTGTAGTGACACTTCATCCACATATGCAATTAAATAGTTCAGCCGTACCAGGAAGAATTGTTCAGTCTTTACCATGATCAATTTTAGAACATTTTCTTTCCCCCATACTCATTCTTATTGATGTGATTTTTTTTTCAATTTTTGCAAAACGAAGCATTCAACATCTTCTACATGTGTAATTCAATGACAGTGATTCTACTCTTCGTGTTGTACAACCGTTATGGTTGTCCCACTCCAAATTGTTCCTTCCTCGCCCATGGTAATCCTAAGTCTCATAGGGTTTCTTTTCTTTCCCTTTTAGTAGTTTTCTTGCTATTCTATCCACACGTCATACACGTCCATCGTTAAACTGCTTCTAAAAAGAGTTGCGTCTAAATAATCACAATCCCAGCTCCGACTGCAACCTCCACTTTCTCCCATTTAAATGAACACTAACAATAGTCACTGACCTCAAGTCAAGGCTGACTCATAAGTGGGTAGCTAATGTTTAATTAAAAAGCCACCTTTGCGCAGAAGCAGAATACCTCACTCTCTGATGTGTGATTGAGTGAGGTCCTCGGAGCTCCTGCCGCTCCTCCCTGGGCCTCTGCTTGCAGGGCCTGACTCTGGCCAAGCATTCAGGTGTAGGTTCTTCTGAGAAGCCTCCGCGGCCGACACTCTCGTGTGGGCCTGCCTCTCCCACTCGATGCCTACCACGAGCGGAAAGAGCTAATCCCGTCCTACCCTTCCCTGCATAAGCGAGGACTTGGTGATGTGGCTTGTTCTCTTGCCATCTGTCCCAAACTAGAGTGCTCCTTTAAGGTGATCAGACGTCCTACTTTTTAACAATTTGTTCCACGTCCATGGTGTTTTAAAATTAAATGAATATATTGCAATACTATTTTTGCATTCTATGAATATTTTTGTTGCTCCATATAGGCCAAATTTTTAACCAAGAACCCCACCCCCCCCCCTTCCCTCCAGTCAGTGGTGTCCCATATCAAATCTGGTCACTTTATGACCTTGGCACATGGTGGGCATCAAAAAGGAGCAAGTCAGTAACAAGAACAAATCTTTCCCACTCTAACGTCATGGATGAACAGATTGGACAAACAAACGTGATTTGTTTGTGAGATTTATCTGCTTAAATCCTCATGGGTCTAAAAGCTTCCCTCATCAATCTATATCTTATAGACAAACAACCTTTGTACATAGAAGAATGTCTGAAAGTCAAAGTCATGGCATGGCTGGGCCAAGTCCCAGAAAAAGTGTGAATTAACCAAATTTTGTTTTTCATGTGCTCACCTGCTGTGGTGTAGTGGTTATGCCATGGTCTGCTCACTGCAAGGTTTGCCGTTCAAAACCACCATTGGCTCTGAAGGAGAAAGACCTGGCTTTCTCCTCTCCTAAAGAGTGAGTGTCTCTTACAGAAACCCACAGGGCCAGTTCTACCTTGTCTTGTAGGGTCAACTTGAGGGCAGTGAATTTGATCTCTGGTTTTCTCCTCCATAATTGTTCTTTCCTCCCAAAATTCTTTGGGTTGTGGTTAATCTTATTAACCAAAAGGTTGGAGGTTCAAGTCTGCCCAGGGATCCCTTAGAAGAAAGGCCTGTGATCTGTTTCTTCCACATCGGCCATTGAAAACCTCATGGAACATGGTTCTCCTCTGACCTGTGGGAGGAGGATGCAGGAGCCAGAATGCCCTCAACGACACCAACTCATTTTACTGGTTTCTTTCTCCAGAATTCAGTCGTACTTATCACCTTCCTTAGATGACTGGAACTCTCGTGGAGTAGTGTGTACTCCTTGAGCTGCAAGATGCAAGGTCAGTGGTTCGAAACCATCAGCCACTCCATGGAGGAAAGAAGAGGCTTTCTAGTCTCCTAAAGAGTTACAGTCTCGGGGCTGAGCCCCGGTGGCGTAGTGGTTGTGCGTAGGACTGCGGCCCACTGGGTTGGAGGTTCAAATCCAGCAGCAAAGCTGGGCCTCATACCCCACCACCAGAGGGCAGTGAGGCTCCAAAAACAAGACCAAAAAAAAAGAGTTACAGTGTCAGAAACTCCCCGGGGCGGTTCTGTGCCCTCCAATGGGGTTGGAGTTGACATTGAAATCAAAGTGCTCACTCAATGCAAGAACATTTTGTTCTATTCCATTGGCATTCGATGATGCTCACCCTCCCAACACGATTCCTGAAGACAAATGGGTGCATGAGCAAATGTGGTGGAGAAAGCTGATGGTGCCTGGCTATCAAAAGATATAGTGTCTGGGGTCTTAAAGACTTGAAGATAAACAAGCAGTCAGCTAGCTAAGAAGCAACAAAGCCCACATGGAAGAAACACACCAGTCTGTGTGACCACGAGGTGGTGAAGGTATCAGGCATCAAGGAACTAAAAAATTTTATTAGCATTAATGAGGGTGGGGGGGTGGACCCAAAGTCCAGCTGTAGGGGAGTTTGGATTTTGGGTTTTAGGTGATTACTAAAACACCCATTAGCTCTCCAAAGGATATAGTTGCATTTTTTTTTCAAAATTAAGAAAAATGTAATCCAAAGTAATCAAGCATCATCAAGCTGGCACCTTTTTATGGACAAAGAAGAGTCTCTGTCTTTGCAGTCAGATAGCCTAGTAGTCTACCACCGTCTCATTGGTGACTGTGGAGAAGCAAGCCCAAGCTGGGAGACTGACCTTTTCCTCTCATGACCCCCTAGTCAGGAAGGAGGATGTTCTGGAGGAACATGGGAAGGGGAGGTCTCTGATGGTTCAGGGCAGCCTTCCAAAGGCAAGCCACAACTTGAAATTGCTTGGGGAGTAGTCCTGAAACCCGGTCTTGTCGTCATGGTTTGCCCCTAATTGTTATCAGCTGCGTAGAGATGAGGCATCACTGTCACATGCTTACTGCTTTCGCTCAGATCTCTGCTGAACCAATGTTTTTCCATGACTTCTGACAGTTACTTTTGTTCCATGATGAATAATAAAGTGAGATTTACAGTCTGTATATGACAACATTTATTTTATTTTGACATTTCTCTTTTAGCAGCAAAGGTTTTATAATTAGGTTTTTCTCTCTGCCAAGATGGTGCTGAAAAACTATTTCCCTGGGGGGGGGAAAAGTTTTTTTTTTTTTTCTTATAGCTTCCCTCTTTATTGGCTGGAGTCATCTTACTTCGATTTAGATGGGGTTTGTTTTGTTTCGATTTTCAATACGTCAGTCAGGAAATGAAACAAGAAAATCTTCTCTTGAAAATGAATTCTTAACACGAAACAAAAAAAATTGACTCTTGCTAAGGAGCAAATCATGAGGGAAAATGATGTTGGCACAGTGGTAGAATTATTAATTTTTTTGTTTTGTTTTATGTTTATGTCAGAATGAAGTCAACAGTACAGGAGACCCACACCCCCATTGCCCCCTTTCCTCCAAATGAGCTTCTTTCTTCCCTTCCCTCCCCTCTCCCTCTCCACTCTCCTCTCCTCCTCCCCTTCCTTTCCTTTCCCTCCCCTCCTCTTCCCTCCCCTCTTCTTCCCTCCCCTCCCCTTCTTTCTTTCTTTCTTTTGTGTAAATCTGATGAGTTTTAGGCCAAGCTCTGAAACACCAGGGATGACACTAAGAAGTGGTGGGCAGGACCCTACTTTGGTACACATGGACCTGGCTCAGCAGAGACGACAGGCAAGTGGCAGCAGCCTGATACCCTTGCGGAAGTAGAAGCCCATCAAAGCTGAACTGCCCGCTTTCTGCCACTGAGTCTGTAGCTGGCAGGGAGCCAACCAGCCATGCGCTCTTGGCCATTCTTGAAGTAAATGAAGGGGGAGCCACATTGATAGCTAATGATGGAAACACTTAGCGTCGCAGATGGCAAAAGCATCACAGTCGAGTTAATGGCAAAAACAGTCACCCTCACGTCATCAGCACCTTCCTCTCACCAGTCCTCCAAGATACCTTGCAGCCCCTGCAGGGCCCACGGCGGCCAAATGCTCTTACCGGCCCAGAGTATTTTCCTTTCCGAGTCATGATCGAAAAGCTTCTCCTTGAATCATAGTCCCATCCCAGCCACCCTTCTCCCTATCATCGCCACGCTGACCCCATCACCTGCACCAGTCTATTTGGGACACTATTGTCAGCATCAAATGCTAACAAAGAAATGCCCAAGTGGGAAGGGCATGGTCTATAGTCTCCTGAAAGAGCATAGCGTTTAAAGAAGAAGAAGACAACACATGGGCTTGGGCATTGTAGCAGTTAGATTTTATGTCGGCTAGACCCTGTGTGAACATGTAAGGGTAGGATCCAACCTGTCCATCAGGTCACCATGCCGTCG
>PVJH01001096.1:97724-234774 GCA_004026705.1 Nesogale talazaci
CCCCCCCCCCCCCCCGCCATGGCCCCCGCTTGGCCGTGAGACCTGTCAGTCCTCTGCCATATTTTCACCAACTTTGGATCTGTGTAACTCGGCACCCCAGGCCTGTGATCTCCTTGCACCCTGCTTCACTCTTCTGTGTTACCAGCTTGCAGATCCGTGAGTCTGAAGAGAGCCTGGATGGCACTGAACTCAGGGGCTTACTTGGACAGGGCTGGGATGCTTTTTTGATATAAAATTACTTCTTATAGCAATCTCTTAAACAGAGGCATACAACTAGATTTCTTTTTCTAGACAACACAGGCATGTTCCATGAACAATCTAGGCAGTGAGTGAGATAATAGTGATTGTCTTGCCGGATCTTGGAATCACAGGGAGAGTATATATTTCTTTTTCTTCTTCCTCTCATGTTTTCATGTCATGTGCATAGTACTGTCTTTTAAATTAGACATCTACCCTAAGGGTAGCAGGTATTCTATGGACAGATCATAGGGGAGAATCTCTTCTGGAGATGGGGTCCTCTTACTGTGTCGAATGGACCCATCTGCTCCACTTGCTTTGGACACTGAGTGTGGATTCAGTCATCTGACATATGTGAACGACAGGCCCCTGAGTTCTTGGACAACCAAGAAGAGAAGTGGTGAAGTTTGAGGAGAGGTTCTTACAACCCTGTGATGTAAATGATGAGATTGATTGTCCCCCAGCCTCCTGAGGAAGTGTGTCCTTCATCTAATCTTTCTCGAGATTCCTCCTGTCCCCCTTCGGGAAGCACAGACCGTTGCTGAGCACCTGGTGTGCTTCCGATTCCATGAGGCGCTCCTGGTTTTCTTATCCACCAATGAGCAGGGATCCTACAAAGGGAAAGAACCTCACTTCACAATCACTCTGCTTGGTCCTGCGAAGAGTCACACTTGACTAGATTGACGAGTGCTGCTCCGGAGTGTGTCTGGGGTCCTCAGGGAAGAGTTTAGAAAGGACACAGGAGACTTCCTACTCTTGTCAAGAACGACAGTCTCAGAAAACTGCAGCAGCAGTTCCACCCTGCCTCGTAGGGGCACTGTGAGTTGGAAGGGACTCAGCAACCATGAGGGTTTGTTTTGTTTTGTCTTGAGGGACGCTTTTAGAGGCCCGGGGCCCTGGTGTCAGGGTGGATGGTGAATTGGACTGTGAACCTCAAGGTCAACAGTTTGAAATCACCAGCTGCGCCATGGGACAAAGAGGCGGCTGTCTACTCCCAGAAAGAGTTCGCATCTTGGAGCTGTGCACCTTACCGTCTTTTCTGTAGGTCCCTTTGAGTCAGATTCCACTCAGTGGCAGCGAGTGCAGGTTTTGGATTTGGGGACATCAGGAGCATGGGTCCTGGAGCACCAGGAGTCTGGATCTAGACATCGCATAGGCCTTGCTTGAATTTGGGCTTTGCCAATTATTAGCTGTCTTTTCAAATGTGCTACTGCTGTTCTTTTGTTTTTAGCAGTAAAATGTTATAGCTTTATACTTCTCAGGTTGTTGAGATATAGAAATGCGGGGAACCCAGGACAGATGATCCCCTTGGGGCCAGTAGTAGGAGTGAAGCTACTGGATGGGTGGAGGAAAAGTACAGTAGAGAGGGGGAGTCAACTTCAGGGATCTACACATAACCTCCTACCGGGGGGACAGACACTGGGAGAGAGGGCGAGGGGAGACATCGGGCAGTGGAAGTTATGACAAAACAATAATTTATGGAGTCTTGAGAGTTGGTGAGGGACTGGGGAGCAATGATGGAGAGGAAGGGAGGCTGAGGTCGGAGGCTCAGATGGAAAGGGGGAGGTTCAGAGAGCTGCAGGCATGTGAGGAAGCGTGGCACAATAGATGTCTTTATGTATGATGAGAAACGATGTATGAGCCCCCAATAAAATGACTATAAAAAAAGAGAGTGAGACTAGGCTTACTGGTGAGACAGACTGGTGGGCCTGCCAAGATCTGGCTCTTGGTCACTCTCCCCTGGTCTTAGAATAGGCAGCCATTTAAGAACAAAAAGGCGGCATTTACCCCACAAAAATTTAGAGCATTGGGAAAGAAGGAGAAGTGGGAACAGGATACACACAGAAGAAGTGGGATTGCGACGGATGAACTGAAATAAAACGTGAATCAATTGTTAAAAAAAATTAAAAACAACAATAGCAATAACAGCAGTCCCAAACCCCCAAACCAAACCCATGCCCATAAAACCAATTCTAACTCGTAGAGACCCCTCTAGAGCAGCGGTTCTCAACCTGTGGGTTGCGACTCCTTGGGGGGGGTGGGGTGTCAAACGATCCTTTCACAGGGCTTGCTCGATTCATATCAGTGGCAAAATTACAGGTATGAAGTAGAAATGAAATCATGTTATGGTTGGGGTGGGGGGTGTCACCCAAACTTGAGGAACTTGAGGACCCTTGTGTGAAAGGGTCACGGCTTCAGGAAGGTTGAGAACTATTACTCTGTAGGGTGTTCAGGGCTGGAAACCTTGGCAAGAGCACACGGCCGCCTCGCGCTCCCTCAGAGCAGCACGTGGGTGTGGATAATGCTTGCTGAGCTGGAGATTCGGGTCCAGTATATCTGGGGTAGAAATATATCTATTTTCAGCAGGGAGTTGAGCCAGAAAGCACTGATTTGAAGCCCTGCGTAGCCATCTGTCCTACCCAGGGACTCAACCTGGCCTAGAGTACCTGCTTGACAAATGCCGTTCTCCTCCCTTCCATGGGGTCATGAGGCCGGCTGCAAACTGCAAGGTCAGCAGTTCAAAACGACGAGCAACTCTCTAGGAGGAAAATAAGACTTTCTACGCCCATAAAGAGTCTCAGAAATCCGAACGGCAGTTCCACCCTGTCCAGTAGGGTTTCCATAAGCCCCAGTTGGCTCAAGGATAGCGAGTTTGGTTTTTTTGCTGGGTTGTTTTTTCCCTTTCTGTTCACATCTTCGGGTCTTCGTAGATCTTTGATTTCTGTGTTTGATTCGAATATAACATTCTCATCCTACTGCCCTCTGGTGGTTCTTGTGTAGTAGTGTTTTTAACCTTTTCATTGACGTGTTGTATATCTGCAAATAAGTATTATTTTGAATGTGCCTCTTATGTCACCTAAATGTTTGGATAGATACAGAATGAATATTTCCATTAAGCAGTCCAGCTCTTGTAACTTGTACTGCGCCTTCATCAAGATTTCCAGTCCGCCCTTGTCTGGAGAGAGAGACCTCTTTCCTGGTCTGGCTCAATGTGAAAATTTATCATGCTGAGCGGTTAAGAAGGGAGGACTTCTCCTCACTATTACTTCTCTCGCTGACTGCTCTGTTTACAAAGACTTTTAGCTTGCAAGAGGAATCTTCAACTTTCACCAGGAAGAAAAAAGCGTTTCAGATCACCAGGGAGAACAATGCTAAGTCAGTTACCAGCCAAAATGCTAAGGAATTTTCCAAAGGGAAACCAAACCAAGATCACCCACTTCTCAGTCACGACATGAAGGAAGCTCAGCGGTGTCAGGGGAGCGGGGCTTCCCTACAGGGACACATGCATTTGAAACTCAGTTGGGTTCTTGGAACAGGGAGCAAACCACTATAACCAGGGCGCGTTCTTTGTGTTCCGTGGCCTTGGCCGTGGAGGGCAATCCTTGACTGCTAACCGTAAGGTTGAGGTGGGAGTTTACCCCAAGCTGCCTCAGAAGAAAGCCGTGGCAATTTGTTTCTGAATAAGCAGCCCTTTGGCTCCATGATGTGGGGCTGCCGGGAGCCTGCGTCACCTTAACAGCAGCGATTTTATCCCAGACATCTGGAGAAGGACGTCATGCTTGAAAAAGCAGAGGGGCAGCACAAAAAGCAGAAGGCCCTCAACAAGATGGGTGGGCACAGTGGCTGCTCCACTGGGCTCAAACACAGGAACCACTGTAAGGATGGTGCAGGACCGGGCAGGGCTTGGTTCTGTTGTGCACAGGGAGGGATCAACCAATGCCCCTCATAGCTGCAACAGCAACAGGAGGGAGAATATGTACCAGGCTGAATTTCAGATTTTCTGTGCCATGGTAGAAGGGGAATGTGGAATTGGGCAATCATACCAGGAATGGGACAGGACAAGGAGATTTTTTTTTCCCTTTTACAAACACTATGGGTTGTCAGGAGTCTTCTGTGGTTCCATGTCTTTCATAGTTAACATCACCCTCATGCCAAGATCTCGTTGTGTTTCAGATAACGGAGGGCAGACTTTGGCTGGGGGCAATAACTGGCCCCTTCGAGGAAGAAAATGGACCCTGTGGGAAGGTGGCATTCGAGGCGTGGGCTTTGTGGCCAGCCCCCTGCTGAAACAGAAGGGCGTGCAGAGTCGGGCGCTCATCCACATTTCCGATTGGCTGCCGACCCTGGTGGGGCTGGCAGGAGGCGATACCAACGGCACCAAGCCCCTGGATGGCTTCGACGTGTGGAAGACCATCAGGTACACAAACTCCCCCCTCTCTCTCCACACAGGACTGAAACTTTAAGAACGGGTTGACTCGAATTAGTGGCAATGAGAAGTTTTGTTATCAAAATGATGCTCCTGCTTACATCAGTAAGGTAAGGTCCACATGTAGATCCTGGGCCTGTGTTTTACACAAGAGCAAGACTGTCTTCACCTTCTTGCCCTCTGTCCAAGTTAAAGAGTGAGTGCCCTTTAAAGTGAGGAAGCTGGGCTTAGAAGAATGATGGGGTGTTCCTAGCTTCCTGCAGGGCAGGAAGGACTCTTGTTTTGTGGCCTGCTTGATAAATGAAGGACCAGGCAGAGGGAAAGAGCTGATCCCTGGAGACATTTCCGTTTCTAATCCATGAGGCACCTCATCGCGGTATTCATCACTTGCAACATACTGTAATTTATTCATCTCTAATGATTGCTAATACATGGAAGCTTCAAAATAGTAGAAAAATTGTTATCTGTACTTCCCATTTGTCCACAGACTTTTAGGATGCCCTCTTGGGTGGTGTCTAGCTAACTTAAAGTCCCTGCCATCAGAGTGACCCTAGAGAACAGGGTGGAACTGCCCCTGTGGGTGTCTGAGATGTCTAGGGGAGTAGAAAATCCTTTCTCCCGTGGAGCAACTGGTGGTTTCAAACTGCCAACCCTGTGGATAGCAGCCCAATGTGTAATCAATACACTACCAGGGATATTATATGTGCTATATTATTTCTAATGTTTTGGTATATACATTTTTATAATACACTTCAATATTAAAAAAATAATAGGGTTTGGCATAATTCTACTAAAGAAGTTTGACAGCTTTGGAGGATTAGAATTTCTTGATAGATGAGGAATGGATGGAAGAGACATTTGGCAACTGTTTTATGGGTTTCTCTCTGCTATGTCTCACCAAAAACCGGTCAGAGGAGAGAAGGTATACTCACCTACAAACCAATGGAAATACCTCATTCTAGTAGCTTTATAACCCCACCTCTTTATTTTTTGGGGGGGAGGGCATCACTGCCCTCTGGTAGTCGTGGGAGCTACCCTGAGAGCTGCCACTAGATTTGAACCGCCAGGCTCACAGGCTGCAGTCCTGCACTCAACCACTTAAACCACTGGGGCTCAGCCTCATAACCCCACCTCTTTAAATTATTCCAGATTTGCCTTGGGTAATTTAATAACTTTTTTTTATGCAGCAAAGTCTAAAGCATTCCTTGCTTTCTCCAACTTATTTCTGTTCTATTTAGTTTGTTTCTGTTCAAATAAATTGTTTTATTTGGAGGAAACAGAGGCTTATCAGCTTCAGTTGCTTATTTTTCTTCTTGCCTGATAAGTTGGTTTTCTCATGTTGGAGACTGAAGCAGTGATGGGACCTCATTTTGTCTCCTTCTTGTTCAGTCGAGAGAAGGAGAATTCATCTCCACCCCAGTCCAAGCCAGTTGCCATGATGCAGGGATTAGACATGCCTAGACCCTTCCTCTTCCTTTCTTCTGGTCCCAACTGCTCCTTCCATGGCATCCTGCTTCTCTGCTGGTTCAATAATTTGTTGCAATGCCCACACAAAAGTCATAAAAAATACTTACAACTAGGGGGTTGTATATTAGGCGAAGTAAACAGGTTACCACAGTCTGAATCAGAAAAGATTAAGAATACAATCACTGGACTACCTCAGTGCATTAGCCCTTAGCGTAGTCTCTCTCTGGTCCCCAGTCTCTTGGCCACACGGTTCTTTGGTCCTTGCCTTGTTTCATGGGCCAGAAAGCCTGTTGCTCTGCCACTCTTTGTGGCCCTGCTTCTCGGCTCTGTCTTACGGTCTCGGCGTGGCACTGTCTCTGCTACACCCACACGTTAGGCAGCATCTTGGAACATGCTCTGCTGGCGGGTTCCTCTTTCTTGATTGCAGGATTCCCGTTCCTGCTTCTGAGATGTCTCACTTATACCCTGAGAAATGGCAAAACCAAGCAGTGCCTGAGTTACAGTCTTCCACTCCTTGTTTATAGTCTCCTACCCAGTAACTGGGTGGGAACGATAGACTATGGGAGTTACAAAGACTACAAGGAAACAATAAGCAGTTAATACATTACCATTTATGATCTGCCACTTAAAGAATATTTAACTGTGGCGTGGGAGTTAAGGGAAAGTGACAAAAACAAATATCAGTTAATCTAAAATTCTGTGCTTGTTATTTGTATATTCATATGAGATCACTATATTTCTATGTGATCAAAACTTGATCTTTTCACATGTGTTCAGCACTTGCTTTATTTTCTTTTCCTGGGTCTTAGTAATGTGTGCACACTATAGATAATTAAAAATAAAAAGTAATCACCCAGACTTCATCTACCATGAACATATTGTCATGTATCCTAATTTTTATATCATAATTTCTATTAGCACTTTTACCACTTCTCTTTGCCTCATTTAGCATGATATCATTACTTTTTGATCATGTTATCTAAAACAAAAAACAAAAACTGATTGAAGAGATGACTGCTCTACTGCAGTATGAGTGACAATTTGCAGAAACAGTTTGTTTCCCTTTGTTTTACAAACGCTTGTGTCAAGGACTGACATTCAATAGATTGCAGGAGGGAGCTGCTCTGCTACATACAAAAGAAACATAGTTTTTATTCAATAATTTTATACACATTTTGTTAATCCAGTGGACTAGAGGAACAAAATAACCTTGGCAGTGACAACCCATTCGAATGTCTGCCCTATCAACTTTTGATGGTAGTCGCTGTGCCTACCGTGGTGACCACGGGTGACCGGAATCAGGGTTCGATTCCGGAGAGGGAGCCTGAGAAATGGCTACCACATCCAAGGAAGGCAGCAGGTGCGCAAATTACCCACAAAGACTTAAAGTTAGAAAACCAAAAAACAAGAGCACAACTTGGCAGTTCTCAAGCTCCAAGACCTATTTTAATGCTCCCTTACTTTCCTATGACCCAGACTAATCTGGGAGGCCTGGATCAGCCTTTGTGAATAGACCCTATGACCAACCCCCAATGTTTATATAAATAGTGTCCACTCACTTATGAGTTTAATTTGTACAAGTCAATATTGCAATCTGAAAAGCCAGCCTATACTTGTACAATTTCCTTTTCTCAAGAGTACTTTCCATTCTACACTATTGGCTATATTAATGATATTATCAATCGTACTACCTTATACCTCAGGGGGATGATTTATAATATTTTCCATCATAAAATGATATTTCTTCCTTTTTTCATTTTTGAAGGATGAAGCAACCTACTTTATTTTTAAAGATCATTTTATCTTTTAAAGATCATTTATTTACAGCTCCTATAACAATCCAAACATATGTTGTATCAAGTGTATTTGAACATATGTTGCCATCCTGATTTTCTATACATCTACATTCTATTTGAGCCAGAGACATACATAACCCCAGGGTATCTGAATGGATCTTGGGCTTACACTTAATTCTAGCCCCGATCAAAGAACACCTAATTCTTATGTTGTAGCCCTGCTCGATACTCACCCCCATGAAGAGACCACGGAAGATAGGGGTGCTTCGCAAAGTGTGGTGAAGCCAGATAGTGCCAGACTGTCAGAAAGACCACATCTGGGGTCTTAACGGCTTTTCTTCAAATAATAAGAGGCATCAACTAAGTTCAAATAGAAGTACACCAGCCTGTGTGATCCAAGGAGTGTAAATAATAAAATCCAATTCTAAAGGAAGGAATGGTATCAGAGCTTAACTGATGAACTCCTGGTTTACAGAAGGCGATGGATGACAGTGGAAGCCCCAAATCCATTTTCAGAGTCCAAACATAGATGAAATCTCCAGAGAATCCCCTCTGAACATAGCCGAGGGATGTGCTATCAGACAGAGAGCATTGTAAAATCGATTGTAGCAGATATAGTTTAGTTGAAATGTGACATCATCTGGTCTCCCCTTTGACTTATTTTAAAGTTGTTTCATCTTCTAATATTTTGTTTTCCTTTTGACCGGCGCAGAAGCCCTCATGGTAGTGGTTGTGCATTGGGAGTCAATGTGAAAGGTCACCAGTTTGAAACCGCCAGGTGACCCAGAGCGGTTCTACCCTGTCCTGTAGTGTTGCTGTGAATTAACATCAACTCAATGGTCGTGAGAGGTTTGACTTGGGTTTCTGTTTTGTTTTGTCATTGCTGTTATTTTGTTTGTTTGCTTCCTCTTTGTGTTTTGTATGACTTTCTGTACACGAATCCCTGGATAGGTAAATCTATAGAGACAATAACTAAATTATTAAATACCTAAGGGCACACATGGCATGGAGATCTGGGAGGATGGGGAGCTAAGAACCATGAATGCTAGAATAAAATGTTCTGAGTAATGATTACACAGATCTTCTTACTGTGACTGAATGATAAAAGTGTATGATAAGTTAATTTGACTATTTAAAGTATATACCAGTGTAGCTGTTAAAAAAAAAATCAAAGCCCACATGGAAGAAGCACACCAGCCTGTGGGATCATGAGGTATTGATGGGATCAGGTAGCAGGTATCAAATGACCCAAAACAAACAATTATATCAGTGTGAATGAGGGGTGTTGAAGTGGAGACCTAAAGCCTACCTGTAGACAATTGGACATCTCCGCCCAGAAGGGTCACAAGGAAGGGACCATTCACCCAGGGTTCGGTAAAGCACCAACAAAATACCCATCATTCCTCTGGTTTCTAAGTGCTTCCTGTTCTCCTCCCCCACTGCCATGACCTAGTTCTGTCCTACAAATCCAGCGAGAGTAGAGTACAGATAAGAGCTTTTGATACATGGAATTCAAGGCAGATAAAACCTGAGGAATAGCAGGGGGAGTAGTGGTATCATGAGGGTGGGAGAGTGGGTGGAAGGGGGAGAGAGGGGGAACCCATCACAAGTTTGGATATAGAGCCCACGCTCCATGGGATGAATAACCGAAATGTGGGTGAAGGGAGACAATGGGCTGTGTAAGACATGGAATAGCAACAATAATATCGACGTGATCAAAGATTCACGAGAGTAGGAGGGTGGAGGAGGTGCCAGGAAACAAGTGGGCTGATACCATCGGCTCCTATAGAAAGAAAATGTGTTGGAAATGTTGATGGCAGCATATGTACAAGTGTGCTTAATACAATTGAATGAGGGATTGTCATAAGATTTGTAAAAACTCCCAATAAAATGATTTAAAATGAATAAAAATCAAGCCTGGAATTGCAATATTAGAGGATTCTATGAGTAAAATAGTGAACAGTGCAGGAAGCATTGAAAGCAAATGGAAGAAATACATAGTCAGGGTACCAAAAAGAATTGGTCAGTGTTCAACCATTTCAATAAGTTACATATGACTAAGAGCCAATGGAATTGAAGGAAGAAATGCAAGCTTCACCAAGGGAGTACAATGGTGAAACACAATGCTCTAGGGAGTGATGTAATATAAAATTTTTCAATTAGCAATAATCACGCCTCAGATCAACCTCACTGGCTACACTGTTGCCACTGCACAAAGCCAATGTCAAATTTTTAAATGCTGTTTAAAACAACTGCACTAAAGAGAAAACATTTAGGAGTAAACCTTACCAGAGAAACAAAAGACATACAAGTAAAAATATAGCACACTCTTATAAGAAACCGACATATGTGGAACAAACTACTGTGTTCTTGGTTAGGCAGGCTCAACCTTGTGAAAATGTCATTACCAATATTTTTAAATCCCTTTAAAAATGTTTTATAAACAGCTTTATGGGTACTAATCCAAGTATCATATGACTGAATGGTATAGGAACATCGGATCTCTGTTAGTGGAGTAGTTATGCATTGGGGTGCTATTCACAGCGTCAGAGGTTTGAAACCACCAGCTGCTCCTCAGGAGAAAAATGAGACTTTCTGCTCCCGTCAAGAGTGACGGTCTCAGGAACCCACAGGGGCAGTTCTACCCTGTCCTATAGCGCCGCTGTGAATTGGAATCCTCTCACTGGTAGGAGTTCTGAGAGCCAGGCTCGAAGGTCAGAGATTTTTAAAAAAACAAAACAAACAAACCCTTTAGTATAGTAACATCAAGAAGACATCAATTGATATGTTCCAACAAACATGTGTCGTTGGAGTTGCTCGTCTGCCTGTGCTGATCAATCAGGGAGGCAACTCCTTGCACACTGACTATAAGAGACCCATAGTTGGGCCTGTGACATAGGTGAGATGATCACCAAATTACAGAAAATATCAAACACTGTAATTAATACTCACGCAAGTAAGCTTTTGCTGAAGATATTTCAAAAATGGTTTGTGTGAGCCTGGGTAGACGAGAGAAACAAACTCATAGACTCACATATGGGTATGAGGGAATGGCTTATATACAAAAGAAATGGAACATTGAGAAAGCATTCTAACTCAGTCCAGTTCAAAGTCATAAGTCCGATATTAGCCCAGATGCCTAATATCAGTCTATAAATTCTCCTTGCGACTCACGAAGTCATAGACCAGTAGGTGCAGAGTCCCAGTGCTGGCAGGGGTCCCTTCATGGCTCCTCACTTCTCAGGGTCCATCATCAGCATGCAGTGGTGGTAGAAGCAAGTCAGCACTGGCAGGGGTCTCCATGTAGCTTCTCCAGCTTCAGAGGTCTGGTTCCATCAGGCTAAGGCCGTGTGGCTTCTCCAGCTCCTCAGATGCTGCCATCTTGTCTTGTCCGTGATTCATCGTCTCTGAGACTAACTCCCAACAACTGGGGAGATGGCTTTTCATCTCCATAAGGGAACTATGGCAAGAATTCCCAGAAGTCGCAGGAGAAAGCCATACTCACACGGAGGTCTCATTAGCCACTCAATGGCTATCTCCAGATTAACAGGCTAGACTCCACCCCTACATCTCAATCATGAAATTAACATAAGCACATGACCACCACATGGTTGCAGTAGGATTTCGAAAGGGAACTTGCCAGAAATTCAAGCTGGATTCAGACTCGGATGTGAAGTCCAGGTTGTCATTGCTAAAGTCAGATAGAGAGTACCAAATAAAAACATTTAGTGGTAGTTCACCTGCTATCCAAAGGCTTTCAAGTGTGTGGACCATAACAAACTCTAGATTGCATTGAGAGAGTGAGCAAACCAGGACCCAGCCTTTGGTCATGCATAACCTGTATGTAGACCAAGAGGCAGCCTTCATCCAAACCGAGCAAGGAGTCACGGTACGGTGTAGTGTGAGGTCAGGTGTGTGTCTGAGCTGTGTGCTTTCACCATGCTCATCCAGCCTGTGTGTTGAGTACCTAATCCAAGAAGATGGACTATCCGAAGGAGAGTGTAGTACCAGGAGTGGAGGAAGGTTTATTACCACCTGTGATGTGCAGATGGCACAACCTTGCGTGCCGAAACCAAAGAGGACTTGCAGCCTTTACTGCTGAAGATGAAAGACGACAGTCTTCAGTACAGATGACAGCCTAATATAAAGACAGCCAAAATCCTCCCAACAATAAAACTTGTCAAAGCTTTTATTTTGCTGTGTCCATCATCATTGCTCAGAAAAGCAGCAGTCAGGAAAGCAAAGGATGTGTTGCACCAGGCAAATTTGCTGCTAAGGCCACTTTAAAGTATTAAAGAGCAAAGGTCACTTTGTGGACTAAGGTATGTTTCACTAAAACCATATTTTAAGTGACCTCATTTGCATGTAGAGCTGGACACCGAATAAGGAAGACTGACGAAGATGTGGTGCTTCTAAATTATGGTATGATGAAGAAAATTGAAAATACCACGGACTGATAGAAGAACAAGCAAGCATGTCTCGGGAGAAGTATGGACAGAATACTCCTTAGAAGCAAGCATGGCAGCCCTTGTTTCATGTTCTTTGGATAAGCTCGCCTGAGGGTCCGGCCCCTGAAGAAAGACGTTATGCCTGACCAAGTGACAATCAGATTAAAGAGCAAGCCCTTAAAGAAGATGGATTGAGCTGCATGGATTGATGGATTGAGCGGCAACAATGGGCTCACACAAATGAGAAGGTGACACAGGCGTGGGCAGTGTTTCATTCTGCAGTACCTTAGGGTCGCCATGAGTTGGTACCAATTTGACCACACCTAACAGCAACAATATAAACTGCTCTAAGGAATGCACATCACAAGCTTCAATTCAGTTTATTACCAGCTTTCAAGGTGAAGACTGCTGAAGATTCCCATAAAGAACTAGGAGAAAGGTTTTAGTGATTTTGATGTGGCACTATTTGTTCCATGTGTTAATCCTGTCCGGTTTTATTTCTGCTTTGCTTGGGTCTATGGACTGCCGCAGTGAGCATAGCTTTGTTTAGTTTGGGTGACAAGCCTGACTTTTGAAAACACTCAATGGCATATGGAATTAAAACTCCCTCGTTTGTTTGCCAGATGAGGGTAGACTAGACTTGAGCTGGGAAACAGTTGAATTCATTTTGAATACTTTTCTTTGTCTTCATTCAGTACAGCTGGTTATTATCTTTGGCAAAGTCTAAACCACTGAAGTATGATAAATCCTTGTTCCAACCTTAAAATTATCTTGGTCAGAAGTAACCTTTGAGAGTTCAGCACAAGCTTGATTCTGCCTGCAGAGAAATTGTAAGAAACACAGTCACCTTTAATTCTAGATTGTAGGATGTTTTTTTCAGTGTCAGACCATTCTCCTAGGATCTGTCTGAAACCAAACTAAAGCCAAATTTACTGCCCTGGAGTTGATCTGACTCTTAGTGACTCTTTAGGTACTAGAGCCCAGGACAAAGTAGAATGGCCCCGTGTGGGTGGCTGAGAATGTAAATCTTTACAAGAATAAAAAGCCTACTCTTTCTCCTATGAAGTAACTGGTGGTTTTGAACTGCTGATCTTGCCATTAGTAGCCCAACATGTAGCCCATAATGCCAGCAGAACTCCTCTTCTGAATCAGGAGCTCTTTAGTTTTCATCAGAATAAACGATGTTGGCTGGAGAGATTTCACCAACAGATACGGCCAAAAATATTGTCCAATTATGCTAAGCATGAGAACGTGGGCTTTCCTATATTAAGTTTTTTTAATTATTTATCTCTTAAGTGGGATCTGTCCAAAATTTAGCCAAGCAATTTAATACTTGTCATCAGAGAATCCAGTGAATTTCTGCTGAGAAAGTGAAGAACTGCATTTCCCATTTCTCAATAAAAATGAGTTAGTCCCTGACTCTCATGAAATCAATGATGCTCTCCACATTGGGCGAGCCTCCCTTCACTATCGGTTGCAGGCACAGTTGGCAGTCATGCCCACTGACGGAGAATCAACGAGCCACATTGACATTTTTTTTTCCAAAGGACAAAACCAAATATGCAACTAAATGTCACTTGATCTGTTCCCTGAGTCCTGGGAACTTTTCCCCAATCATACCATTCCTTGGTTGATGTAGCTGGTCCACTATTTTCAAAATGATGGTCTTTTTTTTTTAACCATGGTCATTTTTGAAAGTTTCAACAAAGGCTTGTAAAATAGGAATGCCAGAAATGGCATTTTATATATATATATATATATATATATATATATATATATATATATATATATAAACAGGACTAGCTAAGCTGAGAATATCGGCATTTTCTCTGCTTTGAGGAGGCAGCTCTTTCGTAGTCGTATTTCGATAGCCTTCCAATTAGAAAGGCTAAATTTCTACCCTTAGAGAATGTGCTAGAGCTGTTCACAGGTTTTGGGTGGCTGATCCTTCAGAAGCTTCTCCCTTCTTCTTTAGTCTGGAAGCTCCACTGAAGCCTGCCCACTCTGGGTGACTCTGTTGGCATTTGAACTACAGGTTAGCCTAGATTCCAGCACCAGCACCTGTAAACCACCCCAGTACAGCAAACTGATAGATGAGTGGTGGAAGCTCATGGAAGCTGCGGTCAAATGATGCATTGCATTGGGCAAAATGTAAATAAGCCCTCTTTTAAGTCTTAAAGATCAAAGATGTCACTCTGAGGACCAAAGTGCACCTCACACAAGCAGGGTATTTTCCATTACCTCACATGCATGTGTAATATGAGCCATGAATAAGGAAGACCAAAGAAGGAAGGATGCCATTGAAGTATGGCGCTGGCACCGAATGTCCAACGTGCCACGGACTGCAAGAAGCGCAGACGAATCCACCTGAGAGGAAGTACAGCCAGCACACTCCTTCAAAGTGATGATGGTGACAGTCTGCCACACCTACTTTAGTTCGCTGTCAGGAGGGGCCAGTCCTGGGGAAAGCACATCATGCTTGGTAAAGTAGGGACCAGTGAAAAGGAGGAAGACACGCAACAAAGTGGAGAGACACAGTGGCTCCAACATAAGCATTGTGAGGATGGGGCAGGAGCAGGCAGTGCTTTGTTCTGTTGTAGGCAGGGTCACTATGTGTTAGAAACGCCCTAGGGCATATCTCAGCAACAACAGATTCCATTTCATGGAGTGAGAGAAAAAATCAGTAATGTTTCACCTCTTCTTTCAAAGTTACCCTAAAGCCTAACGAAGCACAATAGGACATGAGCCCAAGATTGACTAAGAGATTAATGCAATTGTCAGAGGAAGTATGTCCCAAATTTGAAGATCAAGCAACAAGCTGGATGCTCCGACTGGCTCACATGCTAGTAGCCCCAGCATGGGCAGGATCAAAACTGCTGGCTCCTGAGGTTGTCTGGGACTGGCAAGGTCACAAGTGGTAGGTTAGGACGCATGCTGGAGACATCTGCGGGTGCGTCCCCAAACGCTGTAGGTCACAGGCAGAGTGGAGAAAGAGAGCACGTTCTGCCGAAAGATCTGTTTATTGTCTGAGGGCAGAACCTACACTAAGGCCGCTTCTTTTTCAACTGTTCCATTGTTGACTTTTTATCCACTGCCATCTGGTCAATTCTGACTCCATGAGGATTCCCGAGGCTGTAAATCTTTGAGAGCAGATAGTCTCATCTTCTTTCCAGATTACATTACAGAAGGGCATTCCATTACAGTACATATTGCATTACAGGATAGCAACCCATAGACTATTTGGCCAAACCACTGGGAACATAGCCTACGCAAGCTGATGCAGAGAATAATTCGTCAGTGCCTTGCATTTCCAGTCTGGCTGGTGGGAACAGATATTCTGATTTTTCCTGTGCTCATTTTAGGTAGAAGGGAAGTCCAGAACCTGTTACTCTCTCTTGGCAGGAATCAGAAGTGAACAAAGAAAAATTTACTTTTTTTTAACATTGGCTAATTATTTGCTTATTTCCCACATACAGGTGTGTATTAACTCAACCTAGGATCACATACTCAGCTTCTGCAATATAATATTGTAAATCATATAATCTTTTCAAAACTGTTTTCGCCTTCTGTATTCACCTTTGAAATACAGTCTATGTTTTGTTTAGTTTTCTTTAATGATCCCAATGCTCTTTTATTATATAACACTGATATTCTTGAGTTCTTGATTTTAATCAAGCTTTTGATTGATTGGTTAATGTTCTGAAGTGATTTTACAACAAAAGTATGTCAGTAATAGTCTTTGTGAGTCTTTGCACATGAAAGAATGGGTTTCC
Organism: Nesogale talazaci; assembly: GCA_004026705.1. Lineage (NCBI taxonomy): Eukaryota > Metazoa > Chordata > Mammalia > Afrosoricida > Tenrecidae > Nesogale > Nesogale talazaci. The sequence goes on from PVJH01001096.1 coordinate 113,653, forward strand.
TTTCAAGCATCAAGAACAGTTTGATGACGAAATTTTGTCAAAAATTTTTCCCTCTGAAGATTCTCTAGACATTGATCTATTTTCTGCTCACAGCGAAGTGTTCCAACAAAAATAAACAAAAGGAAAGCATAGAGTCCAGGCTTGAAATCTGAAATCTATGCCGAAAGTACTGGTTAGCATATTCTGAAAAGGCTATCAATGGTATTTTCTTCTTTGACCTGTGTGTTTCAAAGGGTGTTCTTTAGCATCGGTGGTAGTTATATAATCTGTTGTCAATTTGAGAGGATTAAAAGTGAGGGTTAAGAGCGCCTGTCAATCAGGTCACAGCTTGATGACCTCATTCGGAGGCACTAAGAGATAACTAGCTCACTGGAGGCAGAATGCAGGCTGACTCCTTGGGAGACATTGCACTTGACAAGACACATGGAGCTACGCTACAGCCCTGGAGTGGGAGGAGCCATGTGGAGACCACTGCCAGCACTGAGATGCTTACAATGCCACTGGATCCACAAGCCTGTGATTTTCCTGCAGTCAGCATCGTTGCATGTGTTTCATGAGTCTGAAGAGGGCTTTATAGATTGGTATCGGACATATGGGCATTTAATATCAGACATATGGACTCTATCTCGACTGGGTTGGGATGTTTTCTCAATATTCAACTGCTCTTGTATATAAAACTCTTTCTTATACACATGAGTGTCTATGAATTTGTTTCTCTAGTTAACCTAGACTAACACAACATTCAAATATTTCTGCCTCATGTTACTGATTTTGAGTTAAATTTCAGTCATAGAACACATCTTATTGCTAAATAGCCTGTGGCAATCGTGCTTATGTTAATTTTAAGATTGAAATGTAGGGGTGGAGTCTGGCCTGTTAATCTGGAGAAAGCCATTGTGTAGTCGATGAGGCCTCTGTGTGGGCATGGCTTTCACCTGAGACTCCTGGGAGATCTCGCGATATTTCCCTCGTGAAGATGAAAAGCTATCTTCCCCAGTTGTTGGGAGTTAGTTTCAGAGACGATTAATCACGGAAAAGACAAGATACAGCCTCCGAGAAGTTGGAGGAGCCAGCGGAGAGACCACTCGGCTTTGCCCTGATGAAGACAGACCTCTGAAGCTGGAGTAGCATGCTGTTGATGGACCTGAGCCCTGGAAGTGAGGAGCCATGGGGAGACCCCTGCCAGTGCCAGAATTCTGCACCCACTGACCTGTGACTTCCTGAGTCGGAAGCAGACTTTATAGACTGACTTCGGGCATGTGGGTTAATATTGGACTTATGACTTTGCACTGGACTGGATTGGGATGCCTTGTTAGTGTCACATTTCTTTTGTATATAAACCCTTTCCTTATAACTATATGCGTGTCCCTGAAATTTGTTCCTCTAGTCTATCCGGACTAACACATAGCCCTTTGAAAGTTATGACTTGTTTTACAGCTCAATATATGGTCTTACGGTGTCTAATCAATGTATCCTTGAAAAGAACATGTGTTCTGTCATTAAGAGGTATGAAGATTTGATTGTTGTGATACAATCTGATCATGTTTATGTTCCAGTGGACGATTGAAGTCCATTTGAGTATATTACTATGATTGTTGTTTTTATACTTAGCTGTGTCATATTGTTCATCTTATTTTTTACATTTTGCTTCTTTGAATCTTTAGGAAAAAGTCAGATTTTTCCCTAGTATTCACCATTATGCAAGTTTTTAGAATTCCATTAGCTCTTGTTATATACTTGAGTTCTATTTGCTATGCCGACTCTAAATGTCATTTTGGCTTCCATTTATTACCTACATGGAATCAATTAGCTTACTCAATACCTTTCTTTTCTTTCTCTTGTCACCTTTTTAAAGTTATATTATTACTACTTTGTCAGAGCACATAGCTTTTTTTCTCTACCCAGAGCACATAGCTTTTAATGCATCTCTTCTCCACATTTTCTTTTAGCTTTAGATATGCAGTAATATACTCAATTTAATCACCTGTCCATTTACCAATTTTTTTCCAATTACCTCTTAATTGGGAAAATTCATTCTTTACAAGATTTCTCAGCAGTCTGAGAATTCTTTCATTCTCATCATGTACTAAGCTTGACTTTTCTAAATCCCAGGCCTCATGTTTCATTTCCTTGAGTTTTGAAAATATTACTCTATTTTTTCTGGTACAATTGATAAAATCTAATACAACCGGTTTTTATTTTCTTTACTACTGACTTGATCCTTTTATGCAGCATCTCAGAAGGTCTTTATTATGATCATTAGTATTATTATTAAAGTTTCATAATTCTAGTAGACATCTCAAAGGTAACCATGCTATGTCAATATTTGCAGATACATCATGGATTTTTTTCAACCAGCAAATTCAGGTTTTCTTTTATTTCAGAAAAATTCTCTTGAAATATAGTTTTAAATATTAAATATGTGCCACTTTTCTTTTTTCAGAGATTTCAATTGTATATCTTATTGACTTTCATACTTTATACTACATTAACATTTATTCATTTCCCTTTCTCTTTTTATTCTCTAATAATGGCATATGCATTTTTTTAGTCATATATAATTGTACCTTTGTTTCTGAGATTTTTTTTTCTTTCAGTTCCATGTCTGTCTGCTGACCTTTATGTTTGCTTTCTGATCAAGTCTGATGAGGTGCCAAATCCTGTCCCCCAAATCAGAAGTCTGTTTTCCTTTTTGGGGTGTGGGGGCATTCCTGACTTCTGGTGGTCATGGGAGCTACCCAGCCTTGCTCCTGGAGAGCCGCTGCTGCATTTAAACCGCCAAGCCCGTGGGCCGCAGTCCTGCACTCACACCACTGGGGCTCAGCCCCCAGAAGTCTATTTTCAGGATTCCTCAGGGATTTGGTTACTTTGCTCCCCTTGCTGCCCTATTGCATCCCCTTTGCATTTCACCTGCTGTGGATGGGGCAGACTGGGAACACTTTCCACACAGTGTCTCCTGCGCTGTCCCCATAGCAGCATGGGTCGGTAAGAGCAGGTTGTGCCTCCTGGTGGGACCAGCCCTATGGTCTTCTCTGCACATTGGTTGCTCCCAGCAGAGATGTCATCCCTGGAGATTGGTGGGTCATGATGAGGTTTCTCTCTCTCTCTCTCTCTCTCTCTCTCTCTCTCTCTCTCTCTCTCTCTCTCCCTCTCCCTCTCCCTCTCCCTTAGTTCACTACCCTGTGTTCTGGACAGGCCCACCTCTCTACCTTTGAGATCTTGTTTTGGGTTAAGTGTCTTATAGCAGTTATCTAATGCTGCTATAACAGTAATGCCACACAGCAATGGCTTTAGCAAGTTAAATGCTAAATCAGTGTAGAAAGCTCAAAGTCCAAACTCAGAGCTCCACCTCTAGGAGAAGACTTTCTTTATCTGCTCAGGGGAAGGTCCTTTCCCCTTTTAAAATCTGTGGGCTTGATGCGCCTTGGGAATCTCCATGTGTCTTGGCCTCAATCTTCCCCCAGGTTGGACGGTCTCAGTGAAGGGACCCTGGTTCCATAAGATGTGCTATGGTTTCATCTCTTTCTCAGTGGTATTAGGGCCCTCTTTCCCTCCTTGCTTTTCTGTTTTCTGCTTGTATGTGAAAAAGGTGATGCAGGCCACAGTCCAGGAAATGTCCCCTTCATCACATCAGGCCTGTGACCTGAGTAAGGCTGTTACAGTGTCCTCATCCCCCTTACAATGGACTAGCTGATCACAGCAGAGCACATCATGGCGGATGGAGCCATCGTTTCATAGCTGTTAAAATACATCATTATGTAATTGCCAAACCACCAAGACTCATGGCCCAGTCGGGTCGACACATATTTGGGTGAGACAAAACTCAATCCCTGGGATTATGTTTCTTTCTCAAGTCTGGCAAGCTCTTGTTTCACAACTATCTGCTTGCTCCTTACTATTCTGAGACTTTAAATTTCTGACCCATGATGTTTTCCTATTGGCAATTACTGACGTAATTTTGTGTAACTCATGTTGAAATATTGTGTAACCGTTTTCCTTTGCTCTGTGGCTCTTTCTTTCTGTTTGGGGTAACAGGGTAATGTTCTCATTTGCTAAAAATTTGGGGGATCGGAGAAGAAAATCTAGCTGGCTAGACAGTAACTCAGAAATCCCTGCCATCCTGTTGCACAGTGCATCCATGGCTGGAGATCGCAAGGGTGAGTCCGTCTTTTTCCTGCATTCTTTAGGATCAAGTTTGGACTCTTACGGTAGACTCCAAGAATATGTTCTTAATCTCTTTGGCATTGGGGTTAGCAAAAATCCCCTTGGGACTCTGGCATCTGGCCTTCTCTCTAGTTTCCGACACTGTTGCCAGCCCTCTTCTTTTTTGTCATTCTCCATGGGTATTAGAACGGAAATTGGAAGCGAGTCACATGAGGCCCTGCTGGTCTGCCCCAGTCCTAACTCACACGTCCTACCAATTAGGTTTCGGTAATGGATAGCAAATGATTATATTAAGGGTGTGAATCAGTTGCTTCTAAATTACTATTGATAAATTTTTGAGTAGTCTTTTTTTTTTAAACTTAGCAAGCCTCCCTAATAAAAAATATGCACGAAGAAAAATCTCTTTCCATATATAACTCAATCTGAAATGAACTCAGTGCACACATTTCCTTACCCAATTTAGTTAAAACTGTATAATTTCCATGCCTAAACATTTTATTCATGGTAATATTGGCATGTTAACACAGCTTTTCAAGGAATATGGGATTTATGCAAGCTCAATATCACCAGCACCCACATAACAAAGAAATTATGTCCTGTAAGAAATCTACAAGAGTACTGGTTTTAAAATGTGCACTCTGTGGTTAGATCTGGTTCAAACCCTGCCTCCTTCATTTATAATTTGTATGATTTGGGGGAAGTTATTTAATGTCTCCAGGTCTTAATTTCTTACTGTGTAACATTAATAGTGTCTCCCCTCTAGGCTTTATGGAGGCTTTAATAGAAAAATGTATATAAAACACTTGTCATCTGACAACATCATACAAATGTGCTTGATACAAAGGATATATTGAATGTTAAAAGAGCAGTAAGAGCCCCCAATAAAATTATTGAAAAAAAAAAAAAACAAAACACATAAAGTAAAATAAAATACAAAGCAATTTACTTCAAAATAGTAAGAGGGAATCAATTTTGTAATTATAGGACTTTCGTATAGAGATGTTGGCCTTTCACTGAATTCTAGCCCCAATATTAGGACAAGGGATATGGGAGTAGGGCAGGGAAGGTTGGGAGGAAATGGGGAGTTAATAAAGGAAAGTAGAAGAATGAAAAAAATGATCTAAAACTGATTGTGGTGATAATCACACAGCTTTACTTGATGATGTTAAGCTATTGAATTATATAAATTACATGCCAATAAAACTGTTGAGAAAAATAAAGAGTTAGAGTCTAAGAAGCTCACAAAAAAAGGAGTTCAAGAAGGAAGAGTTTGTTTTGAAATTGGTTGTGGTATCAATTTTGTACAATACTGTTTGATATGATTGAATTGTGGAATAATAAGATATCTATTTTAGCTTCTATTAAAATATCTTTAGAAAAAGAAAAGAACACTTTTCATAGAACCTGGAACTTTGTAAGATCTTAGTAGCTTGGATTAAGGTGGAAACAAAGATGAAAAAGCTTCTATATCAAGATGACTTTAATCACTCACTAATTTTTATTTGTTTTCAAAACTTTTTCTCAGAAAATATTGTCATGGCTGTTTCTATTCCCCCAAATTTGATACAACATGCTGGGGTGTGTCTTTTTATGCCAGATGGTCAGCAGCTAGTGGTAAAAGAAGTATGGGATGTAATAGCATTTCATTTATTTATGGAAAATGTTTTACCGCCCCACCCTTCAACTAGCTGGAAAATGAAAGTCAAAAACTGGAACCTCTATTTATAAATGGACAGTGCTGTGATCTCAATGTCTGACACTGTAGACTTTGGAAACTAGTCACTGATCAGTGTCTCTTTGCCTTTTTAAAAGTGATGAATCTAGAAAATAAATTTTGACATAGTGTATTGAAAACTGAAACTCTCCCTTAGACAATTAACTACTTTATATAAATCTTTCAGAAAACAGAGGATGATGACAACTCTTTTGATAATAGAGACATTTATAATTAATGAATATTTGTTCATTGAGGCTAGAAGATAAGCTAAATGCATGGAAAGTTGCCATGTTGGAGAAGACACTGAGGTCATGTCTACATCAAGCTAAGGAAACACTTTAGCCCATGGCTACAAGCAGGGATGCAGTTAGTCTCCTTTAGTTTCAAACTGAGTTCCAACCCTTGATCTTTTACTTTTTCCCTCTTCTTTCTTTATTTTTATTTTTTTAGATCATTTTATTGGGGACTCTTACAACTCTTGTGTACAATCCATGCATTCATTGTATCTAACAAAGTCATACATATGCTGCCATTGTTCTTTGCTAGACATTAGCTTTCCATTGAGCCCTTGGGATCAGCTCTTCTTCCCACCCCTTCTCTTGGCCCCATGATAGATTATAGTTATTATTTTTGATATATTGATATATTATTAGATTATTATAAATATCACACACTGATTGTTGTGACCCTTCCCCTCTGGTTTCTGTTGCTCTTCCCCCTGCATGGGGGGGTGTGACTCTGTGCCAGTCATTGCAATCCGCAGCCCCTCCCTTCCTACCTCTCCTCACCTTCCCCCTACCTTTTTGGTATCGCTGTTCCATTCCTGTTTCTGGATTCCATGTGTCATGACTTTTATCTCTTGCCGATACCTATGTACATGCTCCTGTCTAGTTCAGAGTGAGGAGCAGCACTGGGGTCATGGGGCGGTGAGGAGGTCTCAAGGGATGGGAGGCATATTGGGGCTCTACTGCACCCTGATTGACTCATCCCCTCCCTGTGACCCCTGTGTGGGGGGATGTTCCCTTGTCCCCAGATGGACTTTGTGTCCCATGCTATCCTCATTATCATTGATATGGGTGAGCCCCATGTTTCAGATATTGTGGCAACCCATCTCATTGAGGGCTTTCATGTTTTCCACCAACCCTCTACCTTCTCAAGTATGATGGCCTCTCCCACGGTCTTGTCACTTCTAATAACAACTAAATTATAACATAAACCCAAACAAAGCAAAAAATTAAGGAACTATTGTAGCTATGATATAGCAACATATGTATTGTATATGCAACTTCAAAATGAGTAGACTGCGTAACTAAGTCATTGGACACTTAGACTTTTCTAAAAGCAAGTTCCAGCAGGGGTGACAGTAGTGTGACATATCTTACATAAGTTCTACAATGCGATCTAGGAGCAGAACTCTTACCTACTAGATGAATGGAAAGGAATGTTCATATTCCATTGTTTCAAAATATAATTCTATCAGTGTGCCTGAGGTGAAAGTCTTTTATCTATGGTTATACTCTTTCCATGTGTGGAAAATCAAGAACCCACGTTTCAAAGTGGCTTCTCAAACTCTGGAAGGTAGATATTATTCATATTCTACTCAAGAGGACAATAAAGCATATGTTTATATATCCAGTAATATGTGGGGATGAGCTGTAGTCTCTCAAATTCTGTGCTCAAAAAGAGAATACTGTACAGTATAAGTGAGAGACAATCTGCCGAATTGTCAGAAGGAAGACCATAAGTGCTACGGATTGAGTGCCTGGGCCTGTAGCTTGGAACAATGTAATGTACAATGTTACTACACCATTAGTAACATCTTTTATACATGGATCGGTAAATACATATGCATAAGTATAGTTGTCAGGAGAGACAAATCCCAACAGAAGGTCATCATGCTAAAAAAGTCAAGGGGCAGCCAAAAAGAAGGTCCTCAAGGAGATGGACAGACACAGTGGCTTCAACAAGGGGTTCGAGCATGGGACAATTTGTGAGGAGGCCCAGCACTGACAGTGTTTGGTTCCGTCATGCACAGGGTCTCTATGGGCCAGAACCCACTTGACAGCACCAAACAGCAACATAATACAGGAGACATAGTGGAAGATTAAAGCTAATGCATGCTATACTACAGCAAAAATCAATTTGGTCATCAGTCTTAAGCTACAGTACATAGGAGTAATTCTCTGCCACTTAGAATCAGACAATATTTTTCTTAGATACAAGCCAAAAGCAGAAGTGAGAAAAGAAAACCTAGGCAAAGTGAATTACACCAAAATGAAGTACTTGTGCTAAAATGATACCATGAAAGAAGTGAAAAGACAATTCAGAGAATGGGAGGAAATATTTTTTAATCAGTGGCTGATAAAAGATCTTCCACTAGAACATGTAAAGAGCTCTTGCCATTCAGTAACCAAAAGGCAACCCAATTTGAAAAGGTAGGAATAGAAATTTCACCAAATAAGACAGATGGATAATCCATACACATTAGTCACAAGGAAAATGCAGATCAAAACCACAAAGAGGGGCCACTTCGCACGACTCAAACAGCTAGACTAATTTTTTAAAAAAATCAACTACAACTGATGGGTGCTGTGTTGAGAAATCTGAGTCCTCCTGCACTGCTGATGGAGTGTGAAAGGAGACACCTGTTGCAGAGAGCAATTGGGCAGGCCTTTAAAAGTTTTCTTATGACCTCACAGCTCCTTGCCAGGTATACACCCACGGAAAATGAAAATCGTGAAAGAATGCTCATGCCAGCATTATTCATAATGTATTATCAACTCATGATTGGGTAATCAAAATGAGGTCTATCCATACAAGCTTAAGAAAAACTCACTGCCTTCCGATCAGTTCCAAATCATAGCCACCCTAAAGGACGTAGTAGAATCGCCCCTCCGAGTTTCTGAAACCATAACCATTTATGGGAGTAGAGAGCCTTGCTTTCTCCCTCACAACGACTGGTGGCTTCAAACAGCTGGTCTTGTTGTTAACAGCCCAGCATGTAACAACTGAGCCATCCCACACAATGGGATGTTATTCAGTCATTTAAAAAGAAAGAAAGAAAGACTGATTGTGCTGGTGTGGGTGGGCCAGAAAAACAAATTCATAGACACTTGTGTATAAAACAGAGCTTTCTATAAAAAAGCAATTGTATGTTGAGAAAACACCCCAGTTCAGGCCAGATCAAGTCCGTAAGTCTGATGTTAGCTCATTTGCCCAATAGTAGACCATCGATTCCCCTTTAGACGCAGGCAGCACGTGCAGTGATGAAGAATGCAGGAGGATCACAGGCCAGTGGGTAGAAGGTCTTTCGTATCCAGTGGCGACAGAAGCATCTCAGTGCTGACGCCGGTCTCCACATGTCTCCTCCAGCTCTCTGAGTAGCTCAACAGTAGGAAAGGGAAGGCAGAGGGATAGGGTCTGACCTCCAACGAGCTGTTTATCTCCATTGCACCTCAAATGAGGTCACTAAGCTGCAAACTGATTGTCAGGCTAGACTCCTCCCCTTCACTCCGTTTGACAGGAGATTATGTAACTACCACACTGATAAATGCTGTAACTTGATGAACTTGAAAGCATTCTGTTAGTTGAAATAAACCAATCACAGAGGCCACATTTAGACGTAATATTACGAATAGGCAAGTCTATTGCAAAAGAAAGTAGATCAGTGGGGCCCTAAGATCAGAGGATGGGGAAAATGAAGAGGGAGGACAGCTAATGTAAAGGGTTCATTGTAGAGGAGACAACAGTGTTCTAGCATTAGACTGTTAATGGTTGTATAATTCTGTGAATATACTAAACATGGAATTACATACTTACAAGTAAATGTGTGGCTTGTAAATTATCCTTTCTCTTAGTGCAAACTGAATCCCAGACCAACTCTCTCTCAATGAGTGGTGCCCAAGGATCAGTTCTCCCACCCCCTCCTCTCCTATCCCCAGGGATTGCATTATGTAACTAAGATCAAGAACCACTGCTTTGGAATCTGCTTTCAGGATGAAATAGAACATAAAAAGATTGATAAACTAGGTACAAGTGTGCTGAATTGGTTGGCGTTAGGCATTTTGCATCAGACAATCGGATGGTCTGCTCTGCCAGGAATGGAAAGTGGAAGAATAGTGCCACACTCATGATTAAAAAGAACATTTTGAAATCTATCCTGAAGTGCAACAGTGTCAATGATCCTATAATATCCACAGTTCTACAAGGAAGACAAGTTGACTATGAAAAGAATTAAAGTTTAAACACCATACACCAATGCCAAATATAAGTAAAGTGAAAATGTTTACCAGCTCCTGCTCGTGGGTCAAGCATGAGATCACAATGCATTGGTCATTACAATTTTAATTCCATGAAGGAAAACTCTGGGAGCTTCCCTCAAGCCTCCCTTCTCAAAGTGTTGCCCCCAATTGGAGCATGGGGTCACCAGGGTTTCCATTAGACTTGCAGAATCTCAACCCCCACCCCAAGCATTTTTGACAAGCATCTCAGAAGCTTAATCTGGACATTGAAGCTTGATCCTCACAATGAATATGGGAAGGGGAAGGGAGTATTAGAACTGATTGTGATGATGTCTATACAGCTCTTTTAAAAAGGGACTTAACTATGGAAGTAAATGATATATGAATACTATATCAAAAAAGCTGCTTCCAAAAAAAAAAAAAAAGAAGAAACCAAACTTGACCAATGGTTACCATGGGTGAAGGAGGAAGAGTTTTTGCTTAGGGGGCATTGAATTAATTTTAATGGTGGTAGAATAATTTGGAAAAGGATAGCAATAATAATTATGCAGCACAAGTAATATAATCATTGACACTGAATTATACACATGTACAAGTTTTTGAATTGGAGAGTGTTTCATTGTGTATCTTTTTGCCACAATTAAAAAATAATTTATTTGTTTTTTCTTTTGTTTTGTTTTGGGGGGTGGGGGGCATCACTGCCCTCAGGTGGTGGGACTAGGAGGCCCAGCCTTTGCTCTGTGGAGCTGGAATCGAACCTCCATCCCAGTGGGCCACAGTCCCGCGCACAACCACTACACCACCGGGCCTCAGCCCTAAAAAATAATTTATGAGGAAAAAAAGTAAAGCTTGAACTTTGGAAACATTGATTTGCAAGCTTGGTTGGAATTTGGAGTCACCTGAGGAGTTAAGAAATGATGAACTTGCCTAGAGATCTTACTGGCATGAAGTACAGCCTCAGTAGCTAAATTTCAAAAGTTGTGTTAGTCCGGGTAGGCTAGAGGAACAAATTCATAGACATGCTTATGGATATAAGGAAAGAGTTTATATACAAAAGGAATGGAACACTGAGAAAGCATCGCATCCCAGTCCAGTTCAAAGTCATAAGTCTGATATTAGCCCAAGTGCCGGATACCAGTCTATAATGTCTCCTTCCGACTCACGAAGTCACAGGTCAGTGGGTGCAGAATCCCAGCACTGGCAGGGGTCTCCCCATGGCTCCTTGCTTCCAGGGCTCAGAGTTCATCAACAGCATCCAGTGGTGGCAGAAGCAACTCATTGCTGGCAGGGATCTCCACGTGGCTTCTCCAGCTTCAGAGGTCTGGCTCCATCAGGGCAAAGCTGTGTGGCTTCTCTGGCTCCTCAGACACTGCCATCTTGTCTTGTCCGTGATTCATCGTCTCTGAGAACTAACTCCCAACAACCAGGGAGATAGCTTCTCCTCTTCATGAGGGAGATGTCGCGAGATTTCCCAGAAGTCTCAGGAGAAAGCCATGCCCACATGGAGGCCTCATTGGCTACTCAATGGCTATCTCCAGAGTAACAGGCTAGACACCACCCTTACATCTCAATCGTGAAATTAACATAAGCACATGACTGCCACAAAAGTTCTCAAGGTGACTCTGGCGTGCAGTCAGAATCACTAGTATAAAAACTGAAGAGATTTGATGGTGAAGGGAAGATGAAGTCAAATTCATTACTGTTTTCAGCGCTGGGCTAAGCTATATGGATGACAGTATGCATGAGAAAGTGGAGACTATTGGTGACTACAAGTTTCCAAGGAGTAGGAATGAGATGAGAGTAAGTCAACTCAAGGGGCAGGTTGGCCCAGTCATGGACACAGGTATAAAACAAAAATAGAAACACTAGCATCTTCCCTCCTGATACAGGATTAAGAACTTTCATATGATTATTAGAAAGTATTCAAACTTAATTGACCAAAGATTTGTGATCTTTTAAGAGTTTTAAAAACCATTAATAATTCTTAAATATTTTAAAGTGCACTGTTGAGGTGGACATATCTTGAACTTTCTTTTCCTTTGGTGTATGAAGGAGAAGGTTAATTTGTCAATACCATCTTGTGTGCTCATTCCCAGAAAGCTGAGAATCCATGTCCAATGTCTGAGATATGGGGAAATTCAATACCTGAATCAAGAGACAGGGCCTTGTGCTTCCTGGGCATGTCTTCCAGGCCCCTGGAGAATTAGACCTCCCCATCACCAGACCACTTCTCCGCAATAACCGAGACTCTGCAATAATCTCTCTGTCTTTTATTTGCCTTTTCAAAATTATGGCCACATTTCTATATAAGAAACCCACAAAATATCAAAGAGAAAATACGAAAAAAATACCAGATAGAAAAGAGACAAATACATTGACAAAGACTAATATTTTATTATTATTCTCATTAATAATAACAGAATTTAGAGGACAGTAGAGTGATAGCTTTCATGTGAGGAGAAAAAAAATTTTTTTTCATCCTAGAATTCGATAGCCAGCAAAACTGATTGCTTCAAAAAGCTAGGGAAAGTAGAGGCAAATACAATTTACCGACAAAATAAAAAAAAAAAAGGAGAGCCCTTGCAGCACTAAATACATTCTGAAGAGTACATTTCAAGAAGAATAAAAGGGATCCCAGAACTTCTGAGGTGATGAACAAAGAAAATGGCTAATATGCAAACCTGTAAACCCCGTCTAAGTTGATTGCAATGATACCTAATTTGTGGTGTTGAAAATAAGGAACCATTATAAAAATTCTTTATGCCCATCACAAAGAAGTCAGGAGAGAAAGTAAAAGTGAAAGAAAGCATTGTAAAGTAAGGGTAAGACCCTTGATTTAATTTGGATGTAACATCTAAGGAGGGATCATTCTGACTGAACTTCTTCCCACACAGATTTATTAGTTCCTCTGGCAGTCCTCAGTACGCTTGATATTCTTCACCAGCACCGTAATTCAAAGGCCCTGATTCATTTCTTCAGTCTGCCTTACGCAGTTCTCACCGGTCACGTGCACATGAGACAATTGAAAATACCTTGGCTTGGATCACACACACCTCGTTCCTCAAAGTGACGTCATTACTTTTTAACTTTTTAAAAAGATCTTGTGTAGCAGATTTACCCAATTTACTTGTGTGGCAATCCATCATTTGATTTCTGGACTACTTCCATGAGCACTGATTGTGGATTCAAGCAAGACGGATTCTTTGACCGCTTCAATCTTTCCTCCATCTATCATGATGTCGTCTGTTGGTTTTCCTTCGGTATGCCACTGTCGTTTCCTGTTTCCAGGTATCCTTTCCTACCAGAGGACAGCAACTGCTTTGTGTCTACTTTTCACTAACCCCCAATTCTTAGTATTTGGGGCTACATATGCCCTCAGGAAGAAAATGAGAAAAGAGATGCACCCTTCCCCTAGTGCTGCACCTGCGGTGCCCAGGGCTGGACACTTACTGAGTGGTGCCCTTCGAATCCCTCCAAGGAATGAGCTGCATGGAGTAGAGAGGGACAAGGAAGGAACCTTATAAGATTCTAAAGCTAGGGCTGAGCCCTGGTGGCATAAGTGGTTGAGTGCGGGACTGTGGCCTGTGGGCTTGGCGGTTCAAATCCAGCAGCGGCTCTCAGGAGCAGCACTGGGTAGCGCCCACGACCACCGGAAGCAGTGATGCCCCCCCACAAAAAAAAGGATTCTAAAGTTAAATATATTCAATTTAAAGGACCAGCATTTATTCTGAGATAATGTCCTTCCTATTTTTGCTTATTAAATTATATTTTTAGTGAAATAATGATGAAAGCAGTTGAAGGTTATTTGTTTTCTAATGTTACCTTTCCACTCATTTATGTTTATTTCAATATTTCCGTACTTGGTAAAAAGAAAGTTGCCAACATTAACCTAGATTTTTTTTTTAATTTTGCTAGTTCCTGAAATCCACTTACGACATCCATTAAATAGACACAGCAGATGGGAAAATGGATGAGTGGTGTGATGTTTTAGAACAGGAATTAGACAAATGAACATTGGGTTACCTGCTAACATGTCCTCTTGTTGCCTTTTTGGTTATTCAGATATTTTCAGATCTTCTGATACTAGCAGATTGAGTTATCAAGTAGTTTGCAGTATTCTTCCAGAGATTGGAATATATATTTAACTACTTCTTCCATAAGGCTGAGCCTAGACGAGCAAAATGTCCTGGGTACTTATTGTGTTCCTCCCATATATCTGATGGTATTTATGGTCCCAGTTTTTAAGAACACAATTCTGAGAATCACACGCCCAGAATTCTGTCATTAACTCACTATATTACTTCCTCGTTTGTAACAGGAGGAGGGTGAGCTAAGTCATCCTTGAGGTTTTTTTCTGCAGGAACATGGATTGTGATTATATTTACATGTCCACTTAAAATGACAAATCTTAATGAAATCTAGGTATTTCACATATATTTGTATAAAATTGAAGTTCCCTGCTACCAATATGTATATAAACAACAGTATCAGTCTTCATGTGGGCTAATCTGTAGAAGGCATACTGCATCTGTAATATCAGTGCCATTTTGAATAGATGCCGTGTCATTTCCTTGTGAATATTCAGTATAAAGCTAGCTCTCTACACAGGATGAATGGGTTCTCATTTCTCCAGTGTAAAGAATGGTTATGCTCAAATACAACACACTATTTATAACAAGGAATCATAAGACTTATATTTTTAAGACCACCATATGCTAGACACTGACGTTCTATAAATGTTTAGACATTGTTTGAATACAGACAAGTGATGACTGCCTGCAGGTGGACCAGCCACAGATTTTGGAGACCTCTGGATTCATGTCAAAGTTGTTAACTGGTGGGATTGTTATTTCCGACACATTCAAGGAAAGGAAGTATTAAAATAACTCGTACCCATTTGAGAGCGGAAATTAATGTTTCCTAAAAAATTCTTTTCTAGTGAAGGGAGCCCGTCCCCCAGAGTGGAGTTGCTGCATAACATCGACCCAAACTTTGTGGACACATCACCATGTGAGTACCCAGTCTATTCTTCCTCAATCTCTGCCACTCGAAGACAGCTTCATTACCCCATGCATCTCTGTCCGAGGGTTCTCTTTCATCGTTTGAGGTGATAAAGGCAAACGGTGCTCCCTGGCCCTTGTTCCACTGATCTCATTGTGGCTTCAGTGCCACAGAGGGAGGCACGCCGCCGAAGGAGCACCAGGTTATAAATCAGCAGAGGTGACTACTGCTCTTAATTCTACCTCTTCTAGCCACATTACTCTCCGCGAAACAGGAAAAAACAGGGGGTCTCTGAGCTGTCTGTTCTCATTGAAGAGCGCCACAGTCCTCTTCTAGAGAATTTACGGTCAAATAAGCCAGGTTCAAGGGCCAGATTGCATGAGTCTTCACAACCTTTGGCTAGCCACGCCTAGGCTCTGTGAGTCCTGGTGCCACCTAGCACCTGCTGGTATGTCTTATTTGGATTCTATAGGAACAAAACCATTGGGACACACACTCACTATAAATTCATACCAATGGACATTGATAGCAAAGTACCACTGTCCCCATCAAGTATGAGTAGTCCCTGGATGTTTTCTCCTTAGGTTTTTTTTTTTTTCTTTTCTTCAATCCACTATGAGGCAGAGGTAGTGACAACAAGAGCATTCTTAGGGGACTTTCCTTTTCAAGATGATGGTATATGAACTTTCCTAGGTAATTCATATGTGGAGGGGAGTTAATTCTAGCTAGAAGACTTTCTAAGGAGCCCTTGTGGTGCCATGGGTTATGCCTGGGCCTACTATGTGTAAGGTAGGCAGTTCAAACCCACTAGCCGCACTGTGGGAGAAACACGAGGCTGCTGTTCATATAAAGATTGATCATCTCAGGAACCCCACGGAGCAGTTCTGAGTTGATATTGATGAAATGTTTGTTTTTTTATAAAACAATGCGTAATAGCGCCAAGCCCGGGAATCATACTCCTAGAGTATAAAATCCCCAAACCTCAGGGTCATCGAGTCAGTTCTGACTCAGCGGGTTTCCGTGGCTTTTTAAGTCTCGAGGGGAGCAAACAGTCTTACCTTTCTCCTGTACAGCGGCTGGTGGGCTTGAACTGCCCGCTTTGCAGTTAGTAGTCCAATGATATGTTTTGGAAGCTTTCATGGAGTTTGAAAACAGTCCATCTAGAGGGTCAGGTAAGGACTAACCGTGTGGTTCATGCTCTAACAGGAGAGTCTAGCACAACCCAGAGTGTGACCCTGGTGATTCTATTGGACAGGGGAGAACTGCCCTGGAGGGTTCCCGAGATGAACTCTTCATGGGAGTAGAAAGCCCTGTCCTTCTGCTAAGGAGCAGCTGGTGGTTTTGAACCCCTGGCCTTTCAGATCTCAGCCCTCTGCCCGGCCTATTCCGCCAGGGCTCCCATGTCCAGGAGCAGAGAGGAATGGTCTACCTCCATCTCTCCGAGGCCACTTCGTGGAGAGGTGAAGGTGGTGAGTGAAATGAAGCCCTCTGAAGAACTGGCCGGCTTCACTCTGCTGCAGATCTCTGTATCAATGGCACCTCCGAGGAGCCAGCTCCCGCAGTTCCTCTCCGTACACCCCATAACCAGAAGTGAGACGCCACCGGCATGGTGGCAAATAGAGCAATAATACCGGCAGCATTATCAACAGGAAATCCATTTGAATTATGGTGTGACATTGCTGATACTGCTTCCTTCCAACCTCTCTGATTCCTATTCTACTGTCCTGCCAGTAAGTTGCTCCGTCAGGGGCTGCTCTTGGGATGCTGCGCCAGTGGCCTTGGGGTCACAGATCATCTGAGGAGGTTTAAGCTGTTTCCCAGGGAGGCCCTGTGCTTGCTAAGTAAGCCCTAAGTAGCACCAGATTTTCTCAGAAGTTGGTCTCTTGGTTTAAGGCAGTTTTTACCCCTCCACTGTATTATTCTTAGGTTATAGGACACCCCCAGACAGCTTTCCTCAGGGGTTGTGAAGTTGGGATTATTTACATGGTCATATACCCTTTGCCTGTGCCTTGGAGCATTGGTGGGAAAGCTGACTAGCCACTGGACTGCAGACTTGGATATTCAATTTGGCAGGGAGAGGGGGGCGGATTCTGTCTCCACATCAGGAAGCCCCGGGGGCACAGTGATTAAAATATTCAGCTGCTGGCCAAAAGGTTTGACCCCTCTGGTCATTCTGGGGAGAAAACGGAGGGAGGCATCCTGCTTCTGTAAAGGTTCACAGGCCTGGACATCTGGGGTACCTGCCCCACCAGGTGCCAGGTGCCAGTCGGGATTGACTCCAGGACGGGTGGTGTGGGTCTAGTTTCTGTCCCTTCTCAGCCTTCAAAACCGCGCCATCAGGCCCAGGGGTGCTGCTGCTGCTGCTGCTGCTTTCCCATGTGCTTCTTGGACAGTTTAACCCACCTCTGGAAGCTTTGTTCTGAGACTGTTCACAAACCTGGGACATTTTCTTGTTTCTGTTCAGATCATACTCTCCCACCCTTCCCTTCTAAGAATAGATCTTAAGAATTACTTACTTATTCTATGTGCAATGCACCCTTGACTGAAATATTTTAGTCATTTCCTGGGGTAAAAAGCAACAACTCTTTCTCCAGGGGTACAGGTTGGACAGTAGGAGACCCGAAACCCCAAGGGGCCGGGATGTGCGCGTGTGAGTGCTAGAGCTGGGCCCAGCCCATTCGGTGAGGAATGACCTCCGTTTCACATTGGGCACCCATGGTTAGTGTTAGGCGTCCTAGAGTTGGTTTGGACTCATAGCGACCAGACGAAACCTTGCCCACTCCTGCGCCGTGCCCAGGTTGCTATGTTTGAACCTGGGTTGCAGCCACTGTGTCCCTCCCCCGCCCAGGAGTCTTCTTCCCTTGTGCTGACCCCTCTCCCCAACCACGCAGAGACTGGTCTTTCCTGAGAACATCTCCAGATTCCATGAGATGGAGTTTTGTCTCCTTCGGACCTAAGGAGCGTTCTGGCTGGACTTTGTCTAAGACATTTCTGCTGATTCTTTTGATGGTGCGTGCACTATTTCTGTTCAGTATTTTTCATCGGCACCATAATTCAAAGACACCAGTGATTCTCCTGTTTTCCTTATGCCGTGCCTAGCTCTTAGTAGACTCAGGCTTAGGAACAATTGCGCGGATGACACAGGACCGGGCGGTGTTTGGTTCTGTTGTGCATAAGGTCGCTATGGGTCGCACCTGCTGGCACTGAACAGCATCAGCTTCCCCACGTGCTGAGGAGATCGGCGTGATGGATCTCATCGCAATGACGCCGTGGCTTTTCACCGCGTTAAAGAGGTCCTGTGAGCAGATCTGCCCTTGATGAGCTATCATTCGGATTTTCCGACGGTTGCTTCCCCGAGCGTCAGACATGGATCCTAGTAAAATGAGACCCTTGACAACATCGAAATGCAGCTGCGTGTCTGCTTATCACGATGTCATCTGCAGGTTCGGCGGTCAAGGTTTTTGTTTTGTTTACATTGGGTTGCAATCCATACAGAAAGCCATAGACATAGATCTTCATCAGCTAGGGCTTCCAGCCCCCTTGGCTTTGAGCAAGCAAGAATGTGTTATCTACCTGTCACCGTTGTTAACCAGGCCCCAACACTTCTCTTTTCCATGTGGTTGTGAGAGGACTCCAGCTTCAGACTCCCTGGTTTCCCCTCGGTCCACAAGGAGACATTATTTCTAACACTTTGCATTGTGTTAAAGAAAATATAGACCCCAGCCTGTGGAGCCCAGGGTTGATCTTGGCTGTTCCGAGGTCATGATCCCACCCCCGTCTGAGTCCATGGGTCCCTTTGAGCCATCAGCGAAGCTCTGTGTACTAGCACGTGGGCTGATGTACACATATGTGCTTACCATGCACTCACGCACACCAGCACTGCACTTCTCAGAGGAGACACTTGATTATAGCTGAAGGGCCCTGACAGATGTTAACATTTTCCACACCACCAAAGGCCCTGCCTTCAAAGTGATTCTGTGTAGCTTTGTTACTATTGCATTGAAATGGTCTCTTCTCTTTAGAGGTTATAATGAGATGTTATTTCTGCTCTTGATTATAGGGTGAAGGAACAGCCTTCCCGCCCTCTCCTCTCTCACAGGCATATGCTATGGCAAAACTGCCAGATCTTGAGATGCAAGAGTCAGACGGGTTGGAATGCTTGGAGCTACAACCCGCTTCCTCTTTAGAGCAGCAGTCCAGCCCATTTCCCCGTTGTAGGTCCCTACTTCCAAGATGACGGATGTAGTCAGTAAACACTGACTGCTCGTGATGCGTCAGGCACTGTTCTCGGTCCTGGTGATCAAGCAGATGGTAGATTGTGTTAGACACTGGTCTGGAGGAGAGCATCGACAGAACCGCTCCCCTCCCTGCTTATGGGCCATTGGTGGTTCCACACTCTGCACAGAACCATCTGCAAGCCTCCCCTCCCGCCGCCCGCCCCCACCCCCACCAGTCAGCCTGCCATCACCACCCTCTTCCAACTGAAATGACCTTTTGTCCCTGCTGTGTGTCACCTTCAGTCACTCTGTTTTTCTTTTCCCTCTTCAGAGCCATCTCTGCCGCTCCATGCGGCCGTCTATGCTTGCACCTGTTTAAGTCCTTGGAGCTTCTCTGGAATGTTTGAGGGCCCTGACCTCTGACCGCTTTGTATTACAGCTATGTATATTTGTGTATGTTCCCCATCCAAGGAGGGCCAGGTTTCATATATATCCTACTCTCTGTGCTTTAGGTATAAAAGATGGTTCCATACCAATTAAGTTCCTGCTCTCAGACTCATAGCGCCACCCCCCCTCATACCACCCCCCGTGGCTTTCTGAGACAGTAGCTGTTTATGGGGGTTGGAACACCCCATCTTCCACCTCACCGCCAGGGCTTCACAAATTCATGCTGGGGAATGGAGAGTCAAGTTGTGTTTCATCAGCTCATTTAATGGAAAGAAATCTAGCAAGGGCACTGTCTTCAGAGTGCTTTCATTCGTTCTTGTGGACGGGGAGCTCCCACAGAAGCGGCGTCTGAAGTTAGCTATTGAGCAGAGTCCATGGAGTCCGGAGGATGCAGCCAGTTCACCAGTGTCCTTCGCTGCTCTTCATGACTTCCTAAAAGACCAGCAGTAGGATGGCTCCTTGGCAATCAGCACCCTCTCCCCACCCGCTCTATAACATCCAGATGGAGAAGTGGGGGTGCTGGGTCACAGACAGCCCTTAGCAGAACTGAAACTCAGGACTCTCCCGTGCGGGGGTTTACCCGTGAGTCAAGTCCTCCTGATGCCGGGGCTCTGTTGGCTTTCTGGCCTATGCCTGTTCCACAGGAAGAGCACACCTAGATCTTGGTTATAATCAAACGCTGGCTGTCATCAAGTCGATGCCGACTCATTGCAGTGCGAGAGGTCCGGGTAGGGCTGTTCCGGTGGGTCTCCCAGACCGTAACTCTTTGTGGGAGTAGACATCCCCCCTTCTCCCTGGGAGCAGCTGTTGGTTTAGAGCTGCTGACCTTGTGGCTCCCAGTCCAACAGGTGAGAGCTCCTGGAATGACACCAAGCTCCCCTAAGCCATGTCGCGTTGTTGGGGCCCAGTGCATCTCATGGAGCGGAGGGAAAATGGGTTTCGTAGTGATCCTCACCTTGCTGGCTTCCTGCAGAGTCTGACTGTGTAGAATGGCAAAGGCTCCTGTTCATAAAGCTTCATAAAGTTTCCATAACGGAAACTTTGTCAGGGCCTCAGAATATTTCCATCTGAGGGCTGTGGATGGAGACGGAAGCAGCGTGTGGGATTGGGTCTGTGTAGCCGAACAGGACCTGCTGTGATGAGGAGCCAGGAAGACTTGGACTGAAATGCCTGCTTTGACTTATTCGGTGCGTGCCGGCAAGCCACTTCTTTGCACTGTTTGTTTTATCACCTGTAAACCGGGGATCCTCTTAACAATCTCTGGTCGATATGTCCAAACACCACTCAAGAGCAGTATTACACTCTGGCTGTTGCCATCATAGGACCACGGGAAAAGCTGTGCTTTCTACTTTGCATACTCCTGCAGTTTTCCTTTTTAGGAATGAACGCATTGTTTCCATCAGCAGGAAGAACACAAGTCCTGAGGATCTATGAAAACAGGATAATAGACTTGCTGTAAGACTTCAACCTGCTGGGTTCTCAGTGAGTGGCCTTGTGGCTGTCAGAATCCTGGTTCCCTTTGGGTTCCTGGATGGGTCTGAGAATCAGGGATATGGGAAGGTCAGCCCTGATCTCCTTGCTTACCGCTTCCACCTCTTCTTATCAAGCAAGAGCTTGCGTGACAACTCATTCCTCAAGTCAGCAGACATATGAGTCATCGCTGGCTGCCAATCTCTGTCTGCAGCTGTTCATCAACCCTTCCTTAGTGTGGGCTGGTGCATGCTCCCCGAAACAAAGCCCCAACCGAGACAGTGTTTCTCCTCCTGAATTTTCAAAGGCTTTTATTCCCCTTCTTCCACTTTGGGAGCGCTAGGGCTTGTTTGCAAATGTGGCCGTGTGGATGCCAAAGGCAGTCCCACAAGCCCCATAGCCCATCCACCCCACTTCAACTTCACACAGCACATCTCAAGTAACACACATCAAGCTTTTACTATTAACACTTGGTGCTGGCATTTTGGCTTTCATCCCGAGAAAAATAAATAAACCAAACCAAATCCACAGCACTTTAAAAACACTAATTAATCCTCACCACAGACCTAGACTACTCAGAGACGACAAATCCCACGGCCCCTATTTTGTGTTTGAAGGACTCAAGACAAACCACTTTTTTTTTTATAAAAGGCTCCCCAAGGCCAGACAACAGAATCTGACTTGAAGGGGTAGGGCTTCGTCTGGCCCAGCCACTGGGCTTAAAGAAGAAGGGCCTTTGAAAAGGGCCAGCTGCCTCTGACAGCCCTTCTGTACAACCCCATGTGGTTACTTGCCCATCACACCATTTACCCCTCTGCTTTTATTTTTCCCCCCAGGTTTATGTTGATGTCAAACCCCTTCATTTCTAACTGACCATGTATTTATTTGCTTGCCTTTCTTTAATCCCGGTAGACTGTAGGAATTGTAGCCTTGGTTTCAAGGAGTAACCTGCCAATTGTAGTTGATTAAAAAGGTCCACCCCGAGTTTAATACTCAACATAAAACAGACCACCCTCCAGCAGATCCAGCAGCTCTGGCTATCCCACCCAGCACAATGGAGCCCACTTCATACCCACACTGCTAAAGATCTGGGCAGGGTCAGATATTTAGACCAGTTCCTTATTTTCTTACTTGAAATTCGGGGAAATCTCACAAAATTTTATGGGATGAATGTTTAATGAGATGAAAATATGATGCGTTGGATAGTGATCAAGGTTGCCTAATGCAGTGGAGGTAATTAATACATGGCGGTTGAAAATTTGAAAATATAGACAGCTTAGAGCTAAAGGTAAAAATCACTCTCATCCCCCTTTCTTGCATTCATATTCTTCCATGCATGCATGGCCTCCTGTGGACTCCTCTCCTTTCCCCCACTCCCTCTCCTCCATCTCTGCTACTCTCCTGTCTCTCTCCCTCCTGTCTCTTCCGGGTCCCCCTCCACCAATCCTCTGACACACACACATATGCCTTATTTTTATGCAAAGGACATGCACCTTCTGTGTTAATCCCTCCTCTCAGAAGATGCTTTCCTAAGTGGTGCTATGCCTTTTTAAATGCCTTTAAAAAAAAAAAAAAACAGTATAAGGAGCCTGTTTAGGTGCCTCCGTGGCATTGTGGTCTTATGCCTTGGGCTGTGAACTGCAGGTTAGCAATGTGAACCCACCAGTTAGCTCCTCTTTCCTGTCTTTGTCAAGGTCATGCTAGTTTCATAAAACGAGCTAAAATGGCAACCTTACTGCCGTCAAGTCTGCTTCTGTTACACAGCGGCCCTGGGTGGCTTCTGAGACTGTTTATGGGACTAGGAAACCTCTTCTTTTGTCCCCCAAGGAGCGCCTGGTGGTTTTGAATGGCTGGCTTTGGGGTTAGTAACTCAGTGCACAACCACTGCAATCATAATGGAAGGAATTCCCTCTCTTTGAATGGAAGAATTTCTTTGAATTTGGAGATTGGGCCATCGAACACTTGGTAGTCCCCAAACCCCTATCATCTAGGCTTGGCGTTTGCTCGGTGGTAATAATTTTTTTGTTTGTTTGTTTTTGGGAGGCATCACTGCCTCTGGTGGTCATGGGCGCTACCCAGTGCTGCTCCTGAGAGCCGCCGCTGGATTTGAACCGCCAAGCCCGCGGGCTGCAGTCCCATACTCAACCGCTTGCACCACCAGGGCTCAGCCCTGTGGTAATAATTTTTAACTACGGAGTAAATTATTTTTAATTCTAGGTTTTACTGAAGTTTCTCCTTTTTACTAGAGTGTAACATCTATAAGCTTTGACTTTTACATTTTTTGAACTTACTTACATATGATTTGGTCACAAGAATCTTTTATTAAATGAAAACATATGAAATCACCAACATTTGACCTTTTTTGATATTTAAATATAGCAATTTCATGTGATTCAAACTAAAGTCTCCTCTTTTCTTAATATTTCATATTTGTTCATTCTGTTTTTCATTATTAACATTTTAAGACATTTGCTTATTTATTAGTTTGCAAAAAGGCAACTTTAGGCTTTGCTTTTTCTATTGTCTAAGTTTGTTTTTCACTAACTTCTGCTCTTCATTATTTCCTTTCTTTTCTTTTTCCCATTTCTTTTCTCATGTCAGTTGAAATTCAATGCATTTATTTTTAGTCTTTCCTGTTTTCTTCTATGGTTATACACACTGATATAATTTTATATGTCCCATATATTTAAATATACTCTTTTAGATATATCCCATGATACTGTATTTTTATTTTCAATCAGTAGTGAACATATTTTTTCTTATGAGTTATATAAAAATGTTCTAAAATTTACAAAAAATTGAACCCTTGTTTTTAATTTGTACCTTAATTGCATTGTGCTCAGAAACTATAATCTGAAAGAAACCAATACTCAGACGTTTGTTTAGCTGAACACATAGTCAAGTCTTTAAAATATTCAATGTGTGCTTAAAAATAAAATGCAGGCTGAGCCCCGGTGGTATAGTGGTTGAGTGCAAGACTGCAGCCCACTGGCTTGGTGGTTCAAATCCAGCAGCAGCTCTCCAGGAGCAAGGTTGGGCCTCCCACTCCCACCAGAGGGCAATGATGCCCCCTCCCAAAAAAATAAAATGCAGCCTTTAGTTGTTGGGTTTATGCTCTATGCTAGTGTATTGAATCAAACTTGGATTTTTCCAAATTTTTAACTGCTCAGTAACTTTTTTTGCATTACAACATGAATTCATATTATTGGTTATACTCAACTTACACTTGTTCGATCTCCTATCAAGCTTAATGGACATTTTGACATAGCAAAATAGTCTATTTTTCTCATTTTATTTCTCAGGAGTGGGGTAGTCTTAAAGTCTATTTTGTTTGATTTAAATTTCATACTGGGTCTCTCTTTGTTATTATTTTTCTGTTTCATACCTTATAAAACGCTTATGTTCCACACTCTCACACTCCCAGTGTTTTCTTGTAAGGGGTCCATAAGCAGAGTTTGGACTTTAGGTTTTTAGTTTTTCTCTCTTAGCTAGTACAATCAACTTTAGTGTTTTACATTCTCACAACACTATATAGATTTCCAGTAAGAACACTTTCTTACCAACACTGGGTATTGACAGTCTTTTAACTGTTTAGCCATGCCAGGAGGTCGATGAGAAGCTCTGGTGGAAGGCTTGTTACTCATTGATCTGCTAACCCCAAGGTCAGTGGTTTAAAACCACCCACTGCTCTGAAGGAGAAAGACGATGCTGTCTACTCCTGGAAAGAGTTACAGTCTCCAAGTCCCTCTGGTCAGAGCTCTCCCACCTATAAGCTCTGCTGTGAGTCAGAATTAAACTGATCTCTACAGAGTTTGGTTTGGGGAGGAGGTATATAATAATAATAACATCATTGTGTTTTGAATTTTGTCTGTTTTTAAGTGCTTTAGAATGTATGTTTTGTTCAGCTGTCTAAGTATTTAGGACACAGGGGTAAATCCAACCCCTAGTTACTATCTTGGCTGGAGATGGCAGTCCCCCACCTAAGAGTTTTCAAGCTTATTTTTCCAGCATTTCAGTGATGCATTGGAAAATGGTTTCTTTTCAAAATTAAGGTACCAGTATATGGCACATTTAGTTTGTTGTTGCCATTGTTCCCAGAGCAACTTCTGGTCTACTATACTGTCAGGAAGTGGTAGGAGTTCCAACCCCAACCCACTGCCATTGAGTTGATTCGGACTCCTCCTTTTTAAATTGAGTCTGCCAGGATTCTCGAGGCCATGCGTTGAATTATACGTTTGTGCTACTGTCTTAGTATCAGTTTACTAAAAAGTAGAGTGTGAAGCAAAGGAAATTTGCTTGGGAAGTGATCCCAGCCAGGGTCCAGGAGTGAGGAGCAGACTCCATTGCATATCAAATGCTTTTCTATCCTCTGTAGTGCCTGCTCCCTTTCACTGTGACTAATTTTATCCTGAAGTAGAAACGTTCTTGTATTTCTTTTTCTTTTTTGTCATTGGCTTTGAATTACCTATTTTCCATGGAATTGCTGTGGGTGATATGCTTCCCAAGTCCTTGCATATTTGGGCATGCACTACTGTTACTTTCACACATCATGACGCCTCCTCTGGGTAAGTAATCCCAAGGTCATCCTTTTTCTTTTAAGATTCTGTAGACATTGCCCAGGGTCTCTGGCATGTATTGTTGAAGAACCGTCATCTCTGTGCAGACTGACTGCCTCTCTCTGGAGAGACCAGTTGTCCCTGTTCCCTTCTGGATATGTACAGTGTTTTATCTTTGGCACTGACAATTTTTTTTATTAAAAATCATTTTATTGGGCGCTCGTACATCATTTTTCACAAAATAAACATACTGTGACAAGCACCTTCGCATATCCGCTGCTGTTATCATTCTCCAAACATCTGCCTTTTCCTTTGAGCCCTTGGTATCGGCTTTTCCATCCTTTCCCCTCTTCCCCTGCTCTCCCTTCCCCACCAACCCTCAATGCTTTATACATTATTATTGTTCTGTCATCTCTTACACTGCCTGACCTTTCCCCCAACCCACTCCTATGATGCCCGTCCTTCAAATAGGAGCTTATGTGCATATCCTTGCAGTTGGTTCCGTCTCTCTAACCCACCTTCTCTCCGCCCTTCCAGCAGGCACCGACAATTTAAAAAAACCCAAAAACATCAGTATATTTTGGATTGACTTCATCAGGTTTTCCTAATAAAAAGCGATCACTAGGCAAGTCATGTTCTTTCAGCTGAGGAAAGTTTTCTTCTGCTATGCCTATAGTTTTTATCTCTTTTCAGTTTATTCTGGCCTTTTTGAAAGGAGTGACACTTCCATGTGTGTGTGTTGGATACCCATTGTTCTTGTGCCATCCACCTGTCATTTGGCACTTTATCTCTTTGGCCCACATTCTGAAGTGGATTCTACATCAATGAGTTGAATTTGTACATTGCTGATTTTGCTCCTTCTTGATGCTTCCAAGAGTATTTCTTCATGGAAAGGTCTTTCCTTACCACCTTTTACCGGCCTATGACTCTTAAATTATTCTTGTCTTTTTACCATGCTAGCGTTTTACTCTTCTTTCACTAATATTCCATTTGATTGTATGAATTTGCGCAGTTTGCTTGGTTTCTTCAGTAAATTGTTCCCACATATGCTTCAGCTAGATCCACCTTTACACAGTATATTCATCTTCTTTCCTGTTCTGGAATACTTTCATTTGTCCCATGTTGGTATTGTTCTGCTTACTCATCCTGGAGGGAACTGGCTGCTTTTCTCAAAAAACAACATTGGTGGATTATTGCTGAATGTCCCTAGAATAATCCTAAATATGAAAGCAGGAAAACTTGTAAGATATACAGACCGAGTGGAGGAGATCCGTTCTCTATGGCAAGGAAACCTTGTCTCTGGGTAGTCTCTTGGTATTTGATGGAGCCGCTGATCAGAAAGCAGTTTTGATCAGGAAACAGTTTTTTGATGTCTTGTCATTACCGTAGATTCTCTTCCAGGGATGAGGTGACTATGCCTAAATACTTTGGGGGACATTACCATACCCCTATTTTCAAGTTTTCCATCAGGTATACATGGGCTGCTCTTGTGCTTCTGGCATATGTGATTCTTAATACTTTTGACTCATCATCACTGAAAAAAAAAATCCTCATGGGAAGACTTCCTTTCTGTTCTGTGACCTGTCCTTATTTCCAAATTAGAAATGTTAGTAAAAGTTCCTATCTCTTCCACTTCCTTCCTGGGCCGCCACCGTTCTCTCCCGAAAGCAGCATGCAGCAATTAGCATTAGCATCTCCCTTGACTGTCTGTCCTAGATGCCTCCACAGACACAGTTTTGAGCAAAGTCAGTACCGGGAGTAAAGACACGAAAATAACAATTGTAGCCCAGGTAGATGGTCCAGTCACGACCTCCAGGTCCCAGTCACGATCTATTCTCCCCAGTGAGCTATCCACCAGCCTGCCTTCCTTTTCCTCAGAACACAAATCATCTGGCAGAATTATCTCCCTCTCCCCATGAAAACATCACCCAGCAGAGTGCACACGTTTTTGTCTTTCACTGCTGTAGACAAACATCTAGAGCAGTGACACAACAAAAGTAAGTGTTGAACTTTGGAAAGATTTGTCCTATCCCTAACCCGCTTGTTTGTGCAAAGAGTGTCCAATCATTGAAGAAGTCAATCTGTGCAAGCAAACAGTTCATACATTGCAGTTCATGACTTGCCTACACATATATTCTTTCCTTTTCTCAACAGCGTTTGACACCCTATCCATTGGCTAAACTGATAACACTATCGATGCTTGCTGGTTATGCATTGGGCTGCTGACTGAAAGGTCAACAGTGCAAAACCATGATTCACCTCCACAGGGAAAGGAGGAGTCTTTTTACTCCCATGAAGATTAGAGACATGGAGTCTCACAAGAGAAGTTCTACCCTGCCCTGTCTTAGAGGGTCACTAGGACTCAGTGGAAGTCATGCCTCAAAGAGATGACTAATAATGTACTCTGACATAAAATCACAATGATGTCTCTAAGGTGAACCTAAGGTATATGTAAGCCAGAGATGCAGGAATGGATGTGAGGTTTACACTTTAGTCTAGCCCCAGTATATGAGCAATTAGTTTTTATGACATAGCCCTGCCTGATGTCCAACCTCACAAAGATATGGGTGCTAGGAGGAGCGGATATATGGTGATGATAACAGGTTGGTGGGAGATGCAGCAGTGAGGAGTGGGTAACAAGAGGGAAGGTGATATGATTGAATGATTGAGCTATTGAATTGTATGATATAAAAATTATGCAACAAGAAGACTGTTGGGGAAAAAAAGAAGGATATCCCTGAGGTATCAGCTATCTCAATGTAACAACAATAACAACAAGAATAAAAAGATATGGGTGCTAAAGCAAAGAGTGGTGAAGAAACTAGGTGGTGTCCAGCTGTCAGAAAGAATAGTATGTGGGCTCTTAAAGGCTTACTTTCAAACAAGCAGCCATCTAAATTTGGCGTCAGCTAGTGCCCATGGAAGAAGCACACCTGCCTGTGTGATCCACGGATTGTAAATAATGAAATTCAAATCTGAAAGAAGGAATGACCTCAGAGCTTAAATTGTGACTATCTGGTTTGCAGAAGGCTAAGGGTAGCAATGGGAGCCCAAAATCCATTTGAAGAATCCATACATGGATTAAGAAGCCAATGTATCTCCTCTGATAGTGGCTGAGGAATGTAAATAACCTTGCTATCAGACAAACAATATTGTAAAAATCTATTATGGCAGATGTAGTCAGGTCAAAATGAAATATCATTTGATCTCCCTTTTGACCCTTTTTAAAGTTGTTTCATTTAAAAAAAAATGAAGGGGAAATACCGTCCATTTAGCCCATGGTGAATCCCCTCTATGCCAGAATGCACAGCTTTGCCATCATTCAAAATGTATTGGAAAGTGGATTGTTGCTGATGCAGTTGGGTTAAAATTTGGCACTCTGTCTTTTTTTTGGGGGGGGGCAATCACTGCCCTCTGGTGGTCATGGGAGCTACCCAGCCTTGCTCCTGGAGAGCCGCTGCTGGATTTGAACCGCCAAGCCCATGGGTCACAGTTCTGCACTCAACCACTACGCCAGTGGGGCTCAGCCCGGCACTTTGTCTTTTTACCTCCTTTATGGTCCGTTTGAAAATTGTTTTAGTTTTTATTATTTTCCGTTTTCCTTTCTAGTGAGATTTCTTTGTTATTGTTAGTTTTCTTGGTTTGTTTAGTGATTTTCTGTAGGTAAGTCTACAGAGACAGTTAAGTAATTGGATTAATAGTTCCTGGGGGCCCTGGCAGGGGAGGTTGGTAAAACTGGGGAGCTAATAACAGTGAGTACAAGAATAAAGAAACTGTCTTGAAATGGATTGTGATGGTGGCTATATGGCTCTTCTTGATGTGCTTGAACTATCGAATTGTGTAGCATGTGAATTGTAGGCCAATGAAACTACGGGGGGGGGGGGGAACAATAGTTATTGAATAATTGTCCTTTTTGTTTTTAATGTTAACAATTCTAATGACATATCAGCATTGAAGTCACATGACACACAATAGTTTAAACATATTGTGAAGAATTGGGCAATGACTCCAGTCAATGTTAGAGCATCTCCTTTCTTATACTTGTTGTTAGGAGGCCCCCATCCTCCCAATCCCATAAATACCATTCTTTATTTTTTAAATAATCATAATAAAAGTAGACTTCAAAGTCCCAAAGAGTAGATAGATGCTGCAAAGTACTAGATTTGTCATAAGTAATGTTGGCTTTCAAATAAGAAAGAGGAAGCATGGATTTGACTTAATGGTTGACCAGTCTGGGAGAAAATAGCATTCATTCCTAGCAGGAGCTGACATTTATAAATTTATCATTGTTACATGGTAAAATCTCAGTTCTTTAGATGGCTTATACAAACTTATTGTGGAGCCACTTTTCTATCATGCTGTAGAAATAATGCCTTCTGGACAATAATTTGGACCTTTTCTGAGTTTTCATTCCTTTCTTATAAAGAAGGGGGAGAGTGTCTAAAAGAAAAACAAGTTCAGCTCCAGTACTTTCTCCCCTTGAACTCTTGTGACCAAGCTACGAGAATTATCTTCAATATAAGTATATTTCATTTATAGAAAGTTTGGATCTGACTTGAATGTTTTCCTGTGCATTAAAAGTTTTGTACTCTATTTCTAACTGCTTACAACTGGTGCTTGAAAAATTTAATGTTAGAGACTGAAGAAAGTATCTAGGCCATTCCTTTTTTCTCTCTTTCCTTACTTCAAAATATTTTCAGTGTTTCGTGAGTTATCCCATTTTTGTTTTTAACATGCCACAAATTGTAAAGAGCAGCACAGACCCTGTGTTGAGTGCAAGCGAACACACATTCTTCTGAGGTGGGAATATTGAGAGTGGAAACTAAAGGAAGGAAGGGGGGTCATGTCCAGCCTTCACCTTCCACCAGGAAGAGCCTGTAAGCAAAACTAAGCATTGCATGTTTTCATCATGTTACATTTCTCCTTGAAAAGAATGACTCTCCAGATTGTGGGTGGTTCACAGCTGCGGCAAAGACGCTAACCTTCCATAGTGCAGAGTCTGCTTTTCTTTTAGATTGTGGGATGGCACTTCATCAAGTGCTGATGATTCTGTTGAATGAAAAAAAAAAAAGCCACTGCATTTGAGCTTACATCCCCCTAGCTGCTCAACCCATCACATCCCTGACCTGGTGCTCCTGAAATAGTACCCAAACCCAAATCCCCAAGCCGTGGCTGCAGACTCAATTCAATTCTTACCAATCCCGTAGGCTTTCCTGTGATCTTTACAGACATAAGCTTCCACAAACTCTTTTCTCCCACAAAGTTTGAACCAACAGCCAAACCCTTTTATAACCGCATCACCAGAGCTCCACACTGTCCCTTCGCTCACCCACCCTCACGCACTGCCATCCAGTCCATTCTGATCCACAGGGGCCCTATGGGACGGAAAAGAAAATTGAGCCTCAGAAAGCTACATCTTTCTTCCATAGAGGAAGTGGAGTTCTATCTGCAGCGCAATGTATAACCCACTATGCCAACAGGCAGCTTTATTTCAAGAGAGGGAGGGAGGGAAGGAGAGAAATTATCCTTGTTGTCTGTCAATAGCAGTTAAAACGCACTGTTATCAGTGCAGTACTCCAGCCCATCAAAGTTTTCATGCCAACAATCCTCTTTGCAAACTGGTCTTAACCGGAACGAAACATGAACCAGGGGGATAATAATCTGGTCACTGAATTCCCCCTTTAGAACCTCCCAGTTAGTTACCTGAGTTATCGATGCTCACTCAAAAGTCAGGGTCCAATATGAAGAATAAGTAGAGTGGTGATGAAAAGATAACACAGCTCAAGGAAAAATCTTTTTTCTTGGTGTCTTAGTTTTACAGCCCATTCCTGGGGTTATTTGGGGTGAGGATTCAGAAAATTGCATTGGATAGACCCACAGCAGCTCTGATTTCTTAGATATATTATTCCACTTTAAATATGAGAGATTCCAACTTATAAATTACAGGATAAGACAAAATAGGAAGAAATATTTTTTAAAGTATTAAGTATTATGGAACTTCCAAGAGAAGCGGTATGGTGGCTAGTTGGTTATGCATTGAGCTGCCAATCATAAGGTCAGTGGTTCGAGCTCACCAGTCACTGCAGCCTTTTAAAAGATTTAATGGTATGGAACCCCAATGGCACATTTCTTCATCCTATAGGGTCACTATGAGATAAAAAAGATTGGAAGACACAGCTTTTTCTTTGGGACACAGAAGGCTGTGTAATATATACAGAGCCACAAGTCAGACACTGCTGCAAAGCCAGAACTCAGCTTGAGAAGAGTGGAAAATAAAGGAAATTGAAAAGGCACATATAGCAGGGGATGCCCATCCCCCCCAAAAATAGAATTGTGCTGGTCAGAGCAGGCCTTTTGTAGTATGCCTTTTTCCTCCTAGGTGAACATCAAGCAACTTGTACTGAGTTAGTGTACCCAGTGGTGTCACCTGGGAAGGTTCTCTCTGGTCACAGTGATTTTTTTAAAAATAAAAACCTCATTTTTTTGAACCTCATTTTTTTGGTGATGGCTGATTTAAGAGAACAGCATGGGGCTATGGAATAATTGTTTCCTGCTCGGGGAAAAATGCCACAGAAACTGTTGTGATGTTGAACACAGCTTACAAAGACAGCTCTATGGAGAAAAGTCAAGTGTCCAAATGGTTTTACTCATTTCAAAAAAGGTGAAATGTCAATTGATAACAAACTTCAGTCAGGACAAGTATCAACTTTCTGAACGGACCAAAGTGTCAACTCATAATTCATTTGGAGTTCATTCCACTGAGTCAGACTGTTAGTCAAGCTTTCTATTCAGAGGTCCTGAAAAGATAGCATAATAGCATGTGAAAAAAAGACATGATTTGTGGCCGATGGGGGACTGGTTCGGTCACCACAACAATGCACCCACTCACAGAGCCATCTTGGTGCACCAGTTTTTGGCAAAAAACACCATGCCTGCCTTGCCCTATGCACCTTACTCACCTGCCCTCTCTCTGTGTGGCTTCTTTTTGTTTCCTCTAATGCAGAGGGACATGGAAGGACAGGGATTTGACAAAGTAGCAGAGGTGAAAACAAATGAGGGAGGTGCTGCCAGCCATCCAAATAGATGAGTTTGAAAAATGTTTTCATGACTGGAATCACAGATTTGACAAATGTACTAAGTATAATGGAGAGTACTTTGAAGGTGACAAGACTGTTTTGTTAAAATAAAAATTAAACACCTAGCTTTGAAAAAAATTCTGGGGTTTTTTGAGCTATGAAAGATTTGAGCGCAATTTAAAGTATCAAAAATCCAAGACTTAGGGCTGCGGCCCACTGAGATGGAAGTTCAACTGCAGTAGTAGCTCCACAGGAGCAAAGACTGGGCCTCCTACTCCCACCACCAGAGGGCAATGATGCAAAAAAAAAAAAAAAACAACCAAAAATCTAAGACTTAATAGCAATTTTCAACAATATTTTGAAAATCTACATTTTTCTTCCTTAAGTGATGCAGTAAACATTTCAGATCACATTCTAGTATTTAGGAGTCAATGGATAATTCGTGTTAAATGTTTCAGAGGTGAGAATGACTGCAAGCTTCTGTATAAGAGAAATTCTAGCTTTACCATTAAGAGTCTCTGTAGGGCTGAGCCCCGGTGGCCTAAGTTGTTGAGTGTGGGACTGTGGCCCACAGGCTTGGCGGTTCAAATCCAGCAGTGGCTCTCAGGAGCAGCACTGGGTAGCGCCCATGACCACCAGAGGCAGTGATGCCCCCCAAAACAAACAAACAAACAAAAAGAGTCTCTGTGTAGAGGTGGAGGCTCTGAAATCCTTATAAAAAAACTGTTTTGATGTCAATGGATTTCAATAGTTAGACAAAGCAGAATATAAAACGATATATTCAGTATCATCTCAAATTGCATACAAATATATAGGCATCAAAACCAAGATTTGGAGAACTATTCCAAGAATGTTATATTGAGTCATAAGATGATAATGGATTTTTTTACCTCTCCCACTCTATTTCATATAGGCCATATTTGGTGTAAGTACTTTTCAAAAATGAGTAATACCAAAGAACTGGGAAACAAAGCAATACTGTGATCAGGATGAAAGTCTTCTGAACCTGTAACCCCTCCCTTCAAACGTGCTGAAACCCCTGCTCTGGGCTGGGTCCTGTAGCTAATTGTTTGATGTTTTGTGTAGCACAGATCTCTGTACTGCTGTGGTGACAGTAATAAATTAGAATGTCTTGGTTAAGACCAGACTCATCAATTTTCCCCAAATCTGTATTTGATTAATTCGCCAAAGGTCCAGGTCACAGTTATTTCTCAAGCCTTATTATTTTAATAAAGAAACCCGCCGTTTCCAGGTTCGTCCAAAAATTCATTATCCTCACGAAACAGCAAAAGGTCACAAAATGTCTCCTTCCACAGTCAAATTGCATATAAGAAAAATCTCCTTTTCTCAACAATTCATTACCCCAGCAGAACCCAGAGAACCCCCTGACATTTCAGATCCTTTTGCTTCAGGGGAAATAAATGTTCCATAGATCATGGTGGAAAATGACAAACAAATTAATTAAAACCAAATATACTCCTGCTCGAGACCCAGCCATGCCAGACCAAACACAAGGCAAAGTCGGCTTTTGTTCTCGGGCCTCTCCAGCTCAGAAGAGTGACAGTTTCCATAATGGCATCAGCACTTGAGTGACACCGAGCTGTACACACACCAAAGACACACAAATTAAAGAAACATGCGGTGGAAAAACAGAAAGAGAAATTCCATCATTTCATGCATATTTTAGTGTAGTGGGAAAGTCATTGCTGGCAAAGCCTTATTGAAATCTTGAGCTAATAAGTGAAAAAATTCTAGAAGTTATTCACCCGCCTCTTTATAATCTTTATACCAAATTTTAACTTGGACTGAGGTGAAGCCTGCTCAATGATTTCACATCCTCAAAATCCCTTTCTTTAGCTCCGCCTCACCCTTACTGCTTTCCTGTTCTTCCCTAAACACCTTTGTCAAGGCGTAATTTACATATATTTTCTTTCTAACTTCCATTCTACTCATTTAAGAGCTACTTTAATGCCAAGCAATGCATGATTACTGACTTATTCATTCATTTATTTGTAATGCAAGCAACACAGAGATAGACAGAATTCACTAGTCCACGTCACCCTCCCCAGAGGTGAGCTTTGGTAAAAGTTGTGTCCCTTTAGTTGTGCTTACTGATATAATATGTATTTATGGAGGAGGTAGAGTTATTTTCCGTTGAGTTGTGATCTTCAAGATCAGCAGATCAACACCAGCCACTCCGAGGGAGAAAGATGGGACTTTCAACTCCTTGAAGGGTGACGGTCTCAGAAATCCACAGAGGCAGTTCTTCCCTGTCCTACAGGGTCCACCAGGAGGCAGCATCGACTCGATGACAGTGAGCTTTTGTTTGGTGTGTGTGTGTGTGTGTGTAAAATTCTTCTCGCATAGGTAGTAAGTACTATGTAAGATGTTCTTTTTTTTACTCAATAATCTGTCTTAGAGGAGCTTCCAGTTCAGTATATATCTGTGCCTGCTTGGCACTAATGGCTTCTAGTTGGCAACTAACCCAAAGGTGGGGGATCTGAATCTCCCAAGCAGGTCCGCAGAAGAAAGACCCATCTATTTCCTACATACCACTGCCATTGACAGCCCTGGGAACACAGCTCTGCTCTGACATTGGTGGGCTTGCCGTTAGTCAGAATTGACTTGATGCCACTGGATGTGGTTTTGATTTATAGGAGGGGAGGTCAAGAAGTATCGCTACTACTTCACACACACATAGGTTTGTTCCAAACATAATATGCTTAAAGATGTCTCTGTGATACAAGTTCTGTGATACAAGCTTAGCAATACTCTGTGTTTTGTCTCCTTAGACTGCATTAAAAAAAAAAAAGTCCAGTCAAAATAGGGACTCCTAAGGGCCCGTTGAATTTAAGGCAGAGAGATTAGCCTAGAAGGCTGTGGTGGTCCTGCCTGGCAGTCCTTCCATTCAGATGCAGTGCTACTGACCCACAAGCTTCGGGCAGCAGTCAGAGACAGGCCAAACTGCTCTCTCTGTGCAGTCTCAGTCTCTGCAAATATCCTTGACTATTTTAAGCTGCTTAACTTCTCAAAGCTATCCTTCAGACCCATCTGATTTTTTAAATGAAAATAAATAGGAAGAAATGAATTACTGACAAAAATAAAGAGTATAAAACTCTACATTTATTAGATGCATCAAATATAAATAAACCAATAGAATAGCAAAAATGGCATATGTTAAAAAATGCTCACAACTTGGGTTTTATGGCCATTCATTTTCTATGGATACCACAGTACTTAAGAAAACTGAATTCAGGTTTATTCCAACTCAACAATTGAACAAAACCAATGTAGAGGACTTTGGACATTTCTGTTTCTGTCTGACAGTATTTTGGTCCCCAAACTGTCTATGTATCTTCTAAGGGGAAATTAATACTGGAATCTTACCTTAAAAATATGACTGTAAATAAAAGTATTGAATTTCCCCTCAAAACAAAGCAGTTATTAGAAACAAGAACAAAATAAAAATGGTTGTACTGAATTATACATGTAGAAGTTGTAGACTGTTTCATTATGTATATTTTTACCACACAAAAAAATTACATGAATAGCAATGAATACAAGGGGGGAAATGGGTCGAAAGGGAAATCAAATAATTTGTTCAGTTATAACGTAACTAAATCTGTAATAATCCATTTTCTAATACATTGACGACAAGACTACTTACGTGCTTTTACAATGGTATGAGGATGTTCAATGGAAGCTTAATCTACATGGAAACTCTGTTATTGGATTTTGGGTTTTCACTGCCTTCTGCAAACTGAATGATTGCAATTTAAGTTTTAATACAATTCCCTCTTCTGACCCTGGATTTTACTATTTACAATCCTTAGTTCACACAGACTGGTGGGTTCCTTTCATGTGGACTTAACTGACACCTCATGCAGCTGCTTATTATCAAACAAGTCTGTTTAAGACTCCCCAGGTACAATTCTCTCAGAAAGCTTACCACCATCTGATTTCTTCACTACTCCTTGCTATCATGCCCAGATCTTCTATGATTATGTCATAAGGGCCAATAGTGAGCAAGACCACATTATAAGAAGCACTAGTCTTAGATTAGGGTCTACACTTAAGTGCAGGCTCAAAATACATTCCTTCATCTAGAGTATGTATTTATCCCTGGTCCACTTTGAGGAGCCCTGGTGATGTAGGGGTCATGCGCTGAGCTGTGATCTAGTATCCAGTGAGGAAATATGAGGGGTGCTGCCAAGCATCCTTCAATGTACAGCCTAACCTCCAGTGATAAGTGATCATCATCTAAAATGCCAGTGTTCCGAGGATGAAAAACCACGGTTCATCTTCCTTCTTCGAACTTCTACCCAGTGTTCCCAGTATGGTGCCACTTCTTCAGCCAATCATGTAACAAGCATGGAGGGGTGGGAGCATGGCATTTAAGTGACTGTCCTTAAATGTGTCTACCTGTGCTCATCGGTGAGTCTTTCTTTTGCTTTTCTCCTATTTGGAATCTGCCTTCTTCCTCAAACACCCCTGACAAATGGCCCTTGGCTTCTCTTCATGATGATCCAACTAGCTATTCTGCGACATTTGTCAGTGGGCATCACCCCCTTCCGCTTGAAGCACCTGGCCCCTCTGTCCTAACCAATCCCCACTTACCTCTCTACTTCTGCTGCCTGGTTCCAGTCCCCAGCACTGGCCAGTAGCCATTTCCTGAGCTCTTGAGGTCTTCCAGGCACTGTGCTGGACATCAGGGAAATGAAGATGAGTTGTGGGCGGCTGCTGCCCTGGAGTCCCTCTAGCCTGGAAGAAGAGCACACACCCATCCCACGGCTGCTGCCCTGGAGTCCCTCTAGCCTGGAAGAAGAGCACACACCCATCCCACGGCTGCTGCCCTGGAGTCCCTCTAGCCTGGAAGAAAAGCACACACCCATCCCACAAAGTGCAGCGGGCTCAGCTCAGGGTCGGTGTGATGTTTGCCGCACGGCTGAATAGATGACGAGGTATATCTCAAAGAGTCTAAAGGCCAGTAAGCAGTGTCTTTCCATCACGGTTCATAATTTGCTGAATATTCTACCTTTGTGACTACTCATGTTCCAGCATGCATGGTTTAAAAAAATAAATAAAAATAAGAAAGGAAAATGTTCTCCTCACATTTTCCCACCACTACTCGATTCCTATGCTTTGAAACAGCAACTGCATTGTCTCACATTTGTTCTACAGGGAATTTACTTGGCCTGCCAAGACCAAATTAGTGAAGCAACCCCTGCTTGCTGCGTGCTGAGGGGAGGGACGCAAGGTTGGCGCTCTCCCCTCTCCATCTGGAGCTTCCTTCCACCCTCACTGTCCCCCTCCCCTTCAGTGCTTAACCTCCTTGGGATTGTGGCCCCATCAGTCCTCTGAGTGGAATCCAGGGGTAAACTCAGCTGCAGCCGCCACCTGGTTCTTATTTCCCTGGATCCTGGGGCCTTAAGCCCCCAACCCGAAACCTGACAGCAAAGGAAATCTCAAGGATCATTCAACCCCACGCTTAAATTGAACTCCTCCAATGTGTATCAAATGCTCATGGTGCAGCCGTGGAGAGACAAAGATCAATGGAAGCCAGCCCCCACCCCCAAGGATCAGGAGGAGGGAACCCACAGAGCCCAGCCCCTTACCCCAAGGAAGCAGAATGTGAGCAGAGTTGCTGAAGGTAGACAGGGGATTCGTTGTGGCAGGGAATCATGCAAGTCCCTGGAAAATCATTTCACCCCTCCCTTAAAGATAAGAGAAGCTCAGCTTGATGGATTTTTAATTAAAATAAATAAATAAATACAAGGAAAGGAGAATTCTGAAGGGAGGAAGAAAGGTCACTTGAGCTAGGTTCTAAAGAGCATTTCTGTCATGTTGCCTGCGCAAGTCCTTGAACCTTAAAATGAGAGTCTGTGTCTCGGACATCGACCAAAGCTTCCCAGACTCGGGCCGCCTAAGTGTTCAGTGCTCAGGTCTGAGCAGCTATGGTCTCGTCAGAGATCTTCATTTGATTCTTACTCCGTTCACGCCCATTTTATATAAAACAAGTCACCTTATCTGAGTCCTGACGACACACCTATGGATGTCTCTAGGTCCGTTTGTAGGTGATCGACCTGGCCTATATTTATATTACCAATGGTTTCTGATGACACATAAAGCATAGAGGTTTTGATCATAAGCTGGTACCCAAACCCCACTAGACAAAGAGCTGGAAGCAAGACTGGTTACATTGCATGCAGCTCACTTCCTGAGCATTCTCCTGAATAGCATCTCCACATGCCCTTAGTACTCCAGAGTATCTGGGCCCAGTAATGACAGCATCGAGTCAGATACAAACAAAGACCGAGTAAACCCAGCTGCAGGAAAGTCTGGGATTGGGGATGGGTCACTCAGATGTGTCCCTGTATCATGTTTGATAGGCTGCCCCCAGGAGTTTTGCAAGTTGCTGACCGCACCACGGCACAGCCTATCGTTCACTGGCCAAGCCACGTTCCCTGGCACCATGAGGTGTCCTGTTCTAAGTTACACAAAGGCACCCTATAGGCTGGTGGGGTCTGGAAAGATGTTTTTCCATATTCAACAACCTGAGAGTAGAAAATGAGCATTCTCTTTCAAAGAAGGCTTGCTGTGCATTCAACCCCATGAGAGCAAATGGGTGGTGATTTAACTTCCAGAAAGAAGTCCAGATAATTCTAAGTCCGACCTTTGCACATTGCTCGTTTTCATTTGGTCAGTGTGGTTTGGTGCTGGTTGTCAGTGGTCTGGCTTAAAATTTAAAAAATAATTTATATCAATTTTATTCTGTTTTCCTTTATGTACCTGTACATGAAACCCAGCATACCTAGCCATCAAGCCTCTATAGAAGATGGTACAGTGGGTTTCTAAGACTGTCACTTTTTAGAGAAGTAAACCGTCTCATTATCTCTCTGAGCAGCTGGGACCCAGCCCAAAGGGAAAACTCTGTGCCCCTAGGACTGCACGAAGAGCAATGAAGCCCAGATACACGCTGCAAGCAGGGTGGCCCTTAAGACTATTACACTGAGGAAAATGAGCCTGCCACAAAAGGGCAAATGTCTGATCTCGTCTATGTGAAACGAACACAGATCTTGCAGTGAAGGCAGACTTGTGATTGCCAGATGGGGGAGGGAGCGGGCACGGGAGTGCCGTCCCTTCGAGGCGTTCAGCGTGTCTAATGACCGTGGTAAAATAATGTGGGCAAAGATCGTGGGGATGGTTGCAACACATGATGTGAACTTGCTGCATTGACGATGTTTTTGTCACAATTATTCTCACCACAATTATAAGAAACAAGAGGCAGAAGACATATCAGGCTAAAAGTAAGACAGGCTGCCGGGGAATTCCGGACCGTAGAGAGGCAGAATCCATATCTCCTCATCATTTGTTGACGATTCCTTCTGAGACAGTAACTCATTCTTCTCCCTTATTAGGCGGCTTTCAAGACCGTTTCATAAGAGATTGCACATGTCATTGTAACAGTAGATTCATCACAGTTGAGATGTATAAGGTGGATTGGGTACCATTTCAGCCTGATTTAAGTGTCTAGATTGTTGAGAAACTATGCAGACTCCAAATGGCACCTGATGATTAAACTCAGATAGATGTAAGAACTATTCATTAACAACGAGGGTTTTCCTTCTGCATAGAACTTTTAAAAAAAAAAACACAACTCTGTATATTTTCCTTCAGAAGTGACAGACTTTGCAGACATCTCTGTCTGCATTACCCACCAGCGGAGCAGAGGAAGTGGGCACAAAATTAAATGTGAAACCCCTCTGTTAGCCCTGTGTGTGGTGGAGTTTTTGTTTATTACTCATACACCCCTATTTGGAGTTCATTCTTAACAATGGATCACTAGCTATGTGTTTATGTTGGAGAATATTTGACTCTTGTGTTTTATAATTACCTCCCCCCTCATAAAAAGAATTTTGAATGCAGAAATGCAACTTAAGAGATGATATTATATTCAGTACAGTCAGAAGAACATGAATAAAACCCACTGTCTTTGCTAAGGCTCATGATACATAGAGAGTGGGAAAAAGTAGAGATTTGTACAATATTACATGACTATTATGTGAGGTACAAATCTCTGCTATAATTTGTAATGGTAAACAAATGCTGTGTGTTATTAAGTAGATGCTGTGTGGAAAGTAATTTGTTTAGCCACTTGATTAGGAAAGTTCTTGGTAAAAATATCTGTGCATTCTTTCTATGTAGACACATAATTCAGAAGCTTTTAAATAACCATACTCTCTTACAGCACTTATATGTGCCTGTAATTCTGAGCCTTCTACATACATAAGCTACACTGTGTGTGCACACACACGTAGTGTTGTGTGTGTCTATGTGTGTGTTTGGCATGTTCCTCCTTGACTTTGTTTCTGTAATGTGACAAAATCATTATTTAAGTTTTTTTGGTGTTGGGGGGTGGGGTGGGGATCACTGCCTCTGGTGATCGTGGGCACCACCCAGTGCTGTTCCTGAGAGCCACCGCTGGATTTGAACCACCAAGCCCTCGGGCCGCAGTCCTGCACTCAACCACTTACGCCACCAGGGCTCAGCCCCATTATTTAAGATTATTTTATTCATCCCTAGCATTGGTTCCTACCAAGTCGATCTTAACTGCCTTGCAGCCATTGAACCATGATATTGCTCACATCATACATCTCAATCGAACTGTACGTTTCCCAGCATCCAGTTTCTGGTGGTTGCTGTTGGGGTGTTTGTCTACTCTCTGTCCTCTCCGTGCTTTAGGATACCACCTTCAGGCTGATGGGTTTGCCCGCCTGGACACTGTGCTCTCCTGTCCACCTCTTGCTTTGTGCTTCTCTCAGGCCCTCCCAGGACCTTGCAGGCAAGCGAAGGTAGATAGGTGTCAAAATAGAGCTGTGCTCCATGGTCTTCATTATTGTTCAGAAATAGTGCACGGAGTCTTTCTTTTCAGGACCTGGTGTTGATTTTCAGTGCCCTGGTGTCTGGTTTGACCCACAAGGAGCCTCTGTGGAACGGGATAAAACACCCCCGCCCTTGTCCTTCGCCATGCTCACTACTATTCTTATGTTTGAGCCTGTTGGTGCAGCCACTGTGTCAATGCATCTGGACAAGGGTCTTCCTTTTTATCCCGCTGCCCCTCTACTGAGCACGATGTCCTTCACCAGAGACTGGTCTCTCCTGACAGCATTTCCAGAGTACGTGAGACAAAGTCTCGCCATCCTTGCTTCTCAGCAATACTCTGGCTGTCCTTCTTCCAAGACAGATGTGTTTGTTCTTTTGGCAGTCCACGGTACTTTCAATATTCCTCACCACACTGTAATTCAAATGTATTGCTTCTTCTTCAGTCTTCCTTATTCGGTGTCCAACTTTCACACACCTATGAGGTAAATGAAAACTCCATGGCTTGGGTCAGGCACACCCTCTTCCTCAAAAGAACATCCTTCCTTGTCAACACCTCAGGTTCTCCCAGTGCAATGCATCATGAGATTTCTCCACTGCTGTTTCCATGGGCATTGATTGTGGATCCAAGCAGATAGACTCTTTGACCATTTTGTCCTTTCTCCGTTAATTAAGATCTTACCTATTGGTCTATTTTGTGTTTGTCTTTTGTTTTACATCGAGTTGTAATCCAGACTGACGGCTGCCATCTTCAACAGCAAGTGCTTCAAGTCCTCACTTTCAGCACACAAATTGTGCCATCCGCATATCGCAGGTTGTTGTCAAGACTTTTTCCCACCCTGTGCCGCTTTCTTCTTCGTACAATCCGGCTTCTCTGGTTATTTGCTCAACATATAGACTGAAAAACTATGGTGAGAGAAAACACCTGACTCACCTCTTCCCCTATTGTAAACCATGAAGTATTCCCTTGTTTTGTTCTAACAGCTTCCTCTTGATTCGTGCAAAGGTGTCACATGTACACAATTGAATGTTCTGGAATTCTCACTCTTCTTTAGGCTATCTGTAGCTTGTTATGATTCACACACGAAGGGCTTAGCATAGTCAAACAGTAAACATTTTTTCTAGTATTTTCTGTTTTCAGCCACAATATCAGCAATACTATCCCTTTGTTGCATGTCTGTCCTCTTTTGAATCCAGCCTGAGTTTCGGGTAACTCCCTGTTAGTATAGGAATGTAACTGTTGTTGAATGATCTTCAGCAAAATTTTACGTGCACGCGGTGTCAGTGTTAATCTTTTATATTTTGCACATTCTGTTGGGTCCCCTTTCCTTGGAATGAGTACAAATGTGGCTCTCTTGTCAGTGAGTTGGACAAGGAGCTGTGCTCCACATTTCTTGACATGTGCCAGTGAGTACTTCTAGTGCTTCTTCAGCTTGTTGAAACCTTTCAACTGGTTTTCCATCAGTTCCTGGAGACGTGTTTTTGGCTAATGCTTTCAGTGCACCTTGCACTCTGTCCTTCATTACTGTTGTTCTTGCTCATAGACTGCCAGTTGAAATGGTTGAATGCCGACTAGTTCTTTTTGTACGGTGACTCTGTGTATGATTTCTGTCTTTCTGTTAAGCTCTTTGACTTTATTATTTCTTCAGTTTGTTTTAAATATTCTACATTTAAGAGAAAGTCTCAGGGTCTCTTCTGACATCCACTTTGATCTTTTCCTTCTTTCCTGTCTTTTTAATGACCTTTTGCTTTCTTCGTGTATGATGGCCTTGATGTCTTCCCACAGTTCATCAGGTCTTCTGTCCTTAGTGTTGAATGCATCCAATCTGTGCTGAACGCCAGGTGAGATAGACTCAAGGTCATATTTGTACTCATATGGACTTATTTTCATATTCTTCACCCTTAATCTGAACTTAAAATTGAAGATTAGTTCCAATCATTCACTGGACTATTTTTAACAATTGATATTGAGCCTGCCCATCATTTCTTCCCATATATGCAGTCAATTTGATTTCTATGTATTCCATCTGTAGGCATCCATATGGATAGTTGCCATTTGTGTTGCTGTAACAAAGATTTTGTGATGAAGAATTCATTGGTCTTGCAAAATTCTATCATGCTATCTCCAGTGTCATTTCTTTCACTAAGCA
Organism: Nesogale talazaci; assembly: GCA_004026705.1. Taxonomy (NCBI): domain Eukaryota; kingdom Metazoa; phylum Chordata; class Mammalia; order Afrosoricida; family Tenrecidae; genus Nesogale; species Nesogale talazaci. Next base: position 157,572 of record PVJH01001096.1, read on the forward strand.
CATATTTTTGAATTACTATTCCTTTTTCCCCATTTTTTGCATTATAATCTCCAATAGTTAGCAGTGCATCTTGATTGCATGTTTGATCAATACCCAACTGAAGTTCATGGGAGAATGCTTCATTTTCTAAATTACTAGCTTTAGTGGGTAGTGTATAAATTTGAATAATAGTTGTGTTGACTGGATTTCTGTGTGTGTAGATCAGAGGTCCTCAAACTTTTAAAACAGGAGGCCAGTTTCACTGTCTCTCAGACAGTTGGAGGGCCAGACTATAGTTAAAAATAAAACAAAATAAAAAACTGAACAGATTCACTGCAGGCCTGGGCTGAGTCGGCTGCTAAGCAGGACAGGCAACGGCAGCAAAATCACCTGACAGCTGGATAAATGTCCTTAGCGGGCCGTAGTTTGAGGACGCCTGATGTAGATAGAAATTACCCTATCGTGGACAACACAGATAGCTAGATCTTGAAATGTCTTTTGTGATGATGGAGTGGGACACCATTCCTCTTAAATTTTTCATTCCCCACATAGTAAACATCTAGTTGTCTGATTCAGTATGTCCAATACTAGTCCATTTCAGCCCACTAGTACCTAGGCTTTCCATCCTTATACAGACTTCTAATTGCCCTAGAGTCATACTTTGAACATTCCGAGTTCCGATTAGTAATTGATGTTCCAGTTGTGACTTTCATTTCAAGTCCTGCCCCAGCTGCAGTTGAAAGTCTCCCGTATGCAGGCTGTCCTCCCTCTGCATCATTATGGCTGTCTCTGCTTTGAGAAGCCAGCTCTTCCTTGGCCCTATTTTGAGTGTTTTTGGAGCTGCGAGGTTCATCTTCTGTCACTATATCAGAAAATGCTTTGCTGCTGTTCACGATGTTTCCAGGATCTGGCAATGTGCTGCTGCTGTCCATAAGGCTTTCAGTGACTGATTCCTCTGAAGTAGTCAGCCTGTCTGTCCTTCCTCAGGAGACCGCTGAAGCCTGTTCACCGGGGCAACCCTCTAGGTACCGCAGTAGGACCAACTGACAGAGCAGTGGTGAAAAGTGGCTAGGGGTGACTCCATGCTCAAACCGTGCCTCAGCAGACAAAGGCACCACCCAGGTCTCCGAGGGCTTTGTAAATGCTACTGAGGACATCCATCACGTGGTGTAGCCTTTGAGCACGTTCCTATTTCCAACTGGATTTGTTTGTGGATCCCAATATGTGAACACAAAGGCATACGATACTGGTTTGTTCTTTCCTGCTTTGAAAGAATATACAAAGATGAGGCACTCTCTGACCTTGGTGTGCTCTTTCCAGCTTTGGATGCCCAGTCAAAGACGTGGCACATCTAATGGCTTAAACAGTCCAGTGGCTCTGAATTCACATCTTCCAGACACAGCTCTTGGCCCAAACCTCTGGATGTTTCTCTTTGAAGCAGGGCTCGTTCGGTTGGCACATATTCTTATAGTTTTGTGATTTGGGTGTTTTTTTTTTAATAGGTGAAATGTGACTATAGTACTAAGTTTTTCATCTGTGTTATTAATTAGCATTTTTCAGATATGAAGTTTCTGCCTTTTATAGAGAGATTTTAGGGACACAGTATGATCAAGATGCCGTATTTATTGCTTCACACAATATATAGTCCCTGTGATAACTATATAATTCTGAATTTTGGTCCACCCATAAGAGGGCCTGCTGTTCCCTCTCAGACATCTGTTTTGCTTTATGCAAGAGAAATTTTCATGCCAGAATGGCTTTTGGTGGATATAGGCAATCTGCTTTATGTTGAGGCTCTGCCCTTCACACGTGCAAATGTTTAAAAGGCAGTGAGGTTAACATGGTTATTGCTTCATCTGAAATGTCCCCAGCCACCACTTTCATCCTTTAAAAAAAAAAGAACCTTATTGTGCTATAAATCCATTGTGTATAATCCTTATACACTTGTCACATAATTCTCCTATCAGAACAGAATGAACTCCTCAGTGGTCTCCTATTGTTAATTTCAGGACCTTACTAAGTACTGTTGCAGGTTTGATATTCCTTTTAATGGGATGCATCTTCTTAGGGAGGGGAGGCCATTTCACTCCCCAGAACAGAATGGCCCAAACCGAAATGAAGGTCCCTCCAAAAATAATAATAAATTAGCCCTGAATTGTTTAATCAGCTAATAGCACCAACTGTGTCTCTGTTGGGCCACGTAGGCAGGACATTGGATGTTTGCATCAAACAATGTGCAGTATGTTTGGACAAGTACATCCTAAATAAAAAGGTGATACCCTGTGAGCAGTGCCAGCAAGTGTCTCTATACAATCTTCTTACCCCAAAGACAAACTCAGCTTCTTAGCCCCTCTCCCCAGGTATTCACTCAAAGGTTATCATTAAATCCCACACTTCGTTGTCATTCTCTCTAGGTGCCATCGAATCAGGCCCCATCCCAGGGCTGTCCCCTCCATGCTGGACCACATGCTGCCCACTGCCCGGGACCATAGCATCCCTCTGGTTGGTTGGTGATTGGACTATTGCTCTTTCAGGATTTGCATTAGCTGACTGCTCATTGGAAAGCGGTTCTTTAGGCCCACCCCCCTAGTGTGTCTTTATCAAGAATCTCTTGACAACCAGCATGGACAGGTTAGTGGTGGCTGCATAGGAAACACGCTGACTGGGAGACCAGTGGGGGTCCACCACATGGAAGAGGTGAGCTCTGCTGCTGAGCCCCCATGGCCCCCAAGTGAACACTTCAGGGCCAGGATATGCTGTAGAAACATTACCTAACTTCTCTTTTATTGTGAGGTTGTTGTATCATAAGCTGGGTTCGCAACACAAAGTCCAAGTTTCCAGGCCTTTGAGGGCTTGAGAGAAATCTAACCACAATCATCTTATGATACAGCTGGAACATGGGGCTCTGTGGCCAGCTTTCAGCTGCCACTGCCTCATGGCTTTGGCTGAGAATCCCAGGGTCAGCCAGAATCCTGGCCAGGCAAATGGGCATCGAGCTGAAGAGTGTCGCCAGGCTGGAGTCCAGAGCCAAACCAGCAGGACTGGTGATAAGAGAATTGGCTGGCGGCAGTCAGGTAGGTCGGATCCAATAGGCAGGAGGCCAAGGCCTGGTTATCGGAGCAGGAGCACAGGGTAGAAGCCAACAAACAGTGCGTGGATCTTGGTGCCCTCTTCCACGCAGCTGTGGGTGGCTCATGGGCTCCTGCCCAGTGCCAGGCCTAAACCTCACTCACCCCATTGTAGCGTTGCTCCAGCTCCAGCTCCAGCTGAAGTTCAAGAAGCATTGCCAATTCCAGGAAGTGAGCCAGACCCGACAGCCACTACCCTCCTCCCTGTCATGCTCTAGAACAGCCTGTCTCCTCGTGTGTCCCTCACTCCAGCTCCCCCACGGGCCTGGCCTTTCGTGTAGACATAGGAGAGAGTTCCCCATCATAAGTGCTGAAAACTCTGTCACCAGATACCTCCCTGCGGTCTGGGATGGGCCTGTTGTCCTCTCCATAGGAGCTGCTTGCCAGCTTAGAAGAATGCTTCAAGAACTCTCCCCTGCAGACTCCAGACTAAAGATAGACCCAAGCCCATACGTCAGCTGTGCTGTGCTAAGCTAGGGAGAAAGACAGCAGATTCAAACATGTTCTATAGAAGCCCTTTCAGAGGCCTGAAACAAGACAAGGACAAAGCAGTGGCAAACATCTGGACGAGGTAGACCATCAGAGTGCACCCAAACAGAGCCCTGTGGAATTTGCTAAATCCCAGTCAAGATGTCCCTGGAATCGGGCTCTTGTCTTTCCCAAGGGAAAAAGATTTGCTCTGGCTAGACATAGAGGCCACATTCGAGAATGTTGTGAGGTTCTGGGTCAGTCCTATGAACCCTTCCTTCCTGCACATGGGCTGTCAGGAGTCTGCAGAATGTGGTCCCTGAGCGTGAGGTATAGCTCACAAAATAGACCAACGACTCCTTTCTCTGCCCCTGGCCCAGGTCCCTGCTTTTGCTTCCCTGCCCAGTCTCAGTGACATGCTTAGATATGAGAGGAAACAAAAACAGTTATCTTAGGTGATGATGAGTGGAAAGGCACAGCATCACTGCTGCAGGTGAGACTGCAGAAGCGGACCACAGACCATGGTTGGGATAGGCACATACAATCAAACCACCTCAAACTCACTGCCACTGAGTCGATGCAGACTGACTCCCAGGTAGACCCGCCACCTGTGAGATACTGAGACAGTGACTCTTTACAGGAGAAGAATGCCTCGTGTTTCCCCCGCAGAGCTGGCTGGTGGTTCGAACTGCTAACTTGATGGTTAGCAGCACGCCTCTTCACCACCATGCTAGCAAGGCTGTCAGGAACATACTCTCATGTTGTGAAAAGCTGTGGGATTGGTTCGGGGACTGGAATGACCTGACTACATGGTGGGCTGGCTATGGCTCTCGAAAATTTGATCCTGTGCCACAGTCACAAGGTGGTTACAAGACAGTCGCAGGGCCCCTGCCTTTCCCTGAAACTAGAGAGCTTGAGTCTGATTGGCTGTATTTGGTAAATGCCCGGGCAGGTTTCCTAGTTCTTTGTGAGAGCTGCTCGTCTACTGGTCAGTGTACTTTCAACCACACGCTAGCTGAGGACAAACTGCCAAACCCTGAGCTTTCCCAGCCTTGTCTAAGCATAGCCACATTGTTGGGGTACTGGCCAGCAAGCCTTGGGGAAGTAACATTAAACACTCAAATGGCACCTGAACTTATGCCTAGAATAAAATGACCAGATTTTAACATAAAGCGAGACACCATTGACTGGAACGGGAGTGGGGGGGGGGGGGGGGAGTAGAGGGAGTATATTCCTTTCCCGTTCTCTTGCTGTTCCCTAGCTTATTGTGTATTCTTTCCAAAAATCAGGACTTTTTAAAAACGCCACAGGACACAGGAAAAATTGTTTAAAAGCAGGACGTCTGATCACTTTAGCTTAGAAGCATAATGGAGTTAGGGTTCCCACTGTAGACCATCCAACCAGGACCAAGCAAACAACACACCACCGTCTCGTGGAGGTGAACTCACAGTGAGGCCTGCGGGGTAGGGTAGAACTGTCCCTGTGAGTTTCCGGGACTCTTAACAGGAGTAGAACGCCTCCTTTTCCTCCCACAGAGCCCCTGGTGGTTTTGAACCCCAGTTAGTAGCCCACCGAAGAACCACTTGTGCCACATTACTATAATCTCCCACAAACCGAGTGCCTCAGCATTTGAAGCCCTCAGGCTCAGCCCTGCCAGATTCTTCCGGCCTAACCACACGCATATCCTTTCCTGCTTCTCTCCTTTCCCTCATGCTGTTCCTTGTTCTTTGGCTGCCCCTTCTTGGCACGGAGTGACCCAAGTGATTACAAGTGAAAGGCAGGAGTGTCACATCAACCCTGGAGTGTCTCGGAAGAAAGACCTGGCACCCTGCTTTCGGAAGGCCAGCCACCGAGAGCCCTGTAGAGCACACAGAGCTGTACTCTGACACACGTGGGGCGCCCAGGGATTCAGAACTGATTCAGCAGTTTGCTGTTGTTCTGGGGGTGAAGTAGGGACTGGCCCTTCTCTGACTTTTTCTGCCTGATTAACTTCAACTCACGCTGTGAGACCTTTTTGAAAAGGAACCTTCAATGGGGTCACTATGAATCAAGAATTAACTTGAAGGCAGTGAGTGAGGAACAACCACTTAACCCCTTAAAAAAGTGTTTCCCACTGCCCTGCACATTTTTTGTTAGGTTCTAAACCTCTCAGTGATTCAGACATGGGTCCACATGTCTCTGTATGAACTCCAACACAGTGTAGGTCTGTTTCACTGTGTCTGCATTGCAAACCTGTTACCTTTTGAACTTAATAATCATTAACTGGCTAGTGTGGGTGTGGAGTTGCTGAAGAAAGCTAAAACAAGTCCACACTTACAGTAATCAAAATTACTGATCGCAAAAACAGTAGCAGATTTGCAAAACAGACATACAATGTGTTGGCTGGGGAGACAAAGAAGGATGTCAGTCTTCAGTGTGGATTACAATTCAATGTCAAGAAGATCAAGATTCTCAGAAATAGACCAACATGAAAAAAGACCAAAATAGACCAACATCATGAAAAAAGAATAGATAGAAATTGTGAAGAATTTGGTATTGCTTGGATTCACAATCAATGTTCATGGAAATACCAAATAAGAGATTGAGTGACTCATTGTATTCGGTCAGTCTGCTACAGAAGACCTCTTAAGAGTGTGGCAATGCAAAGATGTCACTTTGAAGACTAAAGTGTGACTGATCCAAGCCAGAATATGTTTGATTGTTTCATATGCATGTGACAGTTGGACATTGAAAAGGGAAGACTGAAGAAGAATTGATGTGATTGAATTGTGGTGCTGGAGAACAAAGTACATGAAGTTCCAAAAGGATACCAAACCTGTCTTGGAAGAAGTACAGCCAGAATGCTCTTTAGAGGCAAGGATGGCCAGATTTCCTTTTACATACTTTGGACATGTCAGGAGAGACCATTCCCTGGAGAAGGACATCAGGCTTGGTAAAGTGGAGGGGCAGTGGAAAAGAGGAAGTCCTTCAAGAAGATGGATGGACACCATGGCTACATCATTGGACCACAGCATAGGAACAATTGTGGATGGCACGGAGCTGGGCAGTGTTTCCTTCTATTGTGTACAGGATCAATATGGGTGTGAACCAACTTAATGACACATAACAATGACAACAGTATCCATGTAGGTGTTTATGAGCATGACTACTCTCCAAAAGTTTGGTAGTTTGAACACAAAGGTACTTTGGGAAAAGGGCTGGCTGATGTACTTCCCAAAGTCCCATCCTTGAAAACCCTGGGGAACATGCTTCTATTCTGAGACACACAGAGTTGCCCTCAGTGTAAGTCAACCACACGGCCAGTGTTGGGGCTTTGGGGAAGGTCTCTTCTTGGAAGCAACAAAATTGGGCAAGTGGGATAACTGTCATTGATGAGTGCCTTCCTCCCTGCTGTGGGCCCTTACTCCAATCCAACACCGGCACTAACATTAACCAGGCAGAAAGGGCTCAGGGGCCATCCTGAAAGGGCGCCGGTGACGCTGCAAACAGGGCGAGGCTGCGGCTGGAGTGCGGAGTTGGCCTGAAGTCTGGGAAGGAGATGGATCCCTGTGGCATTCAAAAGCATTTTGGCTTTCTGAAGCTTTCCTGTGGCGCCGGAAATCAGGGAAATGCTTTAATGGGAGTGCTTCTCTCTGCTGGGAGGTGTAAATGCAATATGAAATGAATCCCACTCCGCCCAGTACAGGATGTGCTCTGAAGCACGCTGGGCCGCCCCGAGCTAGCTGTGTGCTCCAGGACGGGTTCTCAGCCAGACAGGAGGACGAGTCTGGTCAGAAACATTACCTAAAAGTCAGACACTTGAGCACTCGTCAGATGGGTGAAGGTATTAGGCAGTCCTTGTTCATGTTTTAGATGTGGTCATAGTGCTGTGATCTCGTTTGTTTTGTAGTTTAGGAAGCCTTTTGGAGGTAGATACGAATGTACAGATGGAAAGTGGTGAGGACAGGAGTTTATTTCAAAGTGCTGTGAGGAAGGAAGTATAAGAAGTAGAGCTTAAACAAGACTGGTCACCAATTGGCTGAACATCCTTCAAGCTGAGTATCGGAAACCTACGTCAGCATACAGTTTGGCCTTTTTCGTAGAAAGAGGTTTTTCTCTTTCTTTTTTGAGTATGTGGGAAAGAAGTTAGAAGGAAGGTTATTTGTTCATAGCCCCTCACTTTCTGGATTTACCGTATCCTGTTGATGATCGTCTCATCCAAGGTCATCTCTGTTGTCATGGCCGTTCAACTCAGCGAGCCCTCTGTGCAACAGAAGGAAACACCGCCAGGTCCTGGGCCATCTCACAGTTGTTCTTGTGTTGGGGCTCATTGTTGTAGCCACTGTGTCACCCCATCCCATAGAGGACCTTCCTCTTCTTCCTGGCCCCTCCACCTTACCGAGTGGGATGCCCTTCGCCAGCATGTCCAAAACACGGGAGACGAGGGCTTGCCGTCCCTGAGGCGCATCTCGGAGGTACTCCTAATCACAGCCCAAGACCTAAACCTTGGCCCTTTTGCCTCCCTAGCACTTCCTTAAAAGACCTTCCTTCCAAAACCTTCAAGTATATTTAAACATCCTGGAAAATTGAGAGGCTTGCCCTCCAGGTGGTGTGAAGTTGGGGTAAAAGGAGGACTCGTTGCAGTGTTAGCATCCAGGTCCGTGAAAGTTCTCCGAAACAGGTTTTGAAAGTTCCTTCTGGGTCTTACCCACTTGTCTCTCTCACCTGCCAAGTTGCTGCCTCCCTCACTGGAGGTTATAAAAGAGAACTGCGCCGTCTTCATTGTTATCGAATCTCGGGAGGCCTGGCATGGGAGCGCTTTAAAAGAAACGTTTTGACGGGCTAAATCTGCTCAGAAGCGAACTGGCAAGGATGCGTTATCTGATAGAGCCTGGGGACAACCAGCCAATTGGGAACAGGAGAGTAAGTGTCGAGGGCAGGCTGTGCCCTGAATTATTTAATCACTCAGAGATTATGACTTTATCTCCCCCCACAGACTGGAAACTCTGAAGTCCATTAGCTTTACATTTTCCAGAGTGGATTTTCACTGGCCTCACTTCCACCACCCTTGTTGTTTCCCAAACCTCCCTCCTCCCCCTTGCCACCACCACCAAACTCAACTTGTTATGCCCCCTGCTCATTTGCTGCCCTTAGAAACTTCTATCTCCGTGGGCCAGCATTCTGCCTGTGTGGACGAGGAGCAGAGAAAGATCATGGGTGCTGGTTCCACGGGGCGAGGGGCCGAGGAGCAGAGGCGTGAGCATGCTAAATGTGCCATCCTCAGTAGAGTGGCAGCATTTTCAGGGATGTCTGCCCTTGCGCATCCACCTCCTTGTCTAGCTTCTTATCCACAGTTCACCTTCTGTTGATGTGTGACTTGGAAAAAGACACCAAAGGCATATTGACCCCCCCCACTGGAAGGTGTTTTTGTATTAAGTGCCTTCAGGCCAGCTCTGACTCCTACCAAACCCGTGCACACTTGGTTGAAACTGCGATCGTCATGCTCACCTTTGGTCTTGTGTTCAAATGCACTGTGGTAGCCCCTGTGTCTATCCGTTATGTTCAGGGGTCTCCTCTCTTGTGCTGTCCTCTACTTCACCAAACATGATGTCCTTTCCCAGGGACTGGTCTCTCCTGACAACATTTCCAGAGTATATAAGACTCAGTGTCGCCATGCTTGCCTCTAAGGAGAACTCTCAATATACTTCTTTCAAAACAGATTTGTTTATCCTTTGTGTGGTCCATGGTACGTTCAAGGTTCGCCAGCACCGCAATTAATTCTTCTTCGGTCTTCCTTACTCAGTGTCCAACTTTCACGTGCCTACGTGGGGATTGAAAATACCATGCCTTGGGTCCGGAACACCTTCCTGCTCAAAGTGACATCTTTGCTCTCAGTACTCTAAAGACTCGTGCAGCAGATGGACCTATTGGAACTCACCTTTTCATCTCTTGATTGCTGCTTTCCTACGCATAGGTGTGGATCCAAGCCAGACAAAATCCTTGACAACTCCAACCCTTTCTCCATTTCTCAGGAAGCTGTAGGGGCTGTGACTGAGAGTGAATGTATTGGAAGACTAAGTTGGGATCCCAGAAAAGCTGACAGTCAAAACATGTTATGTAACTATAACAACTTGGGATGTAGCATGTGTGAATGTCGGGTGCTGGGCTTGGGGGAGGGGGACGGCGGCATCTGCAAAGGGAAGAAGGAATGCCAGACTGGGAACTTAATATGACGAAGGAGTACACTGTGGCTACACTGACCTACAAATGCAGTTTTACATGAAGAAAAAAGGTTGAAAAGTGTCAATAGTATTTTGTATCCTTAGGAAAAGCACAAGCCCCCAAATCACGTTGGTTCCAATAAGTTTCGAAAAGGGGCCATCTCAGTCAATATTGGCCGTTGGTGGAAGTCTTTGTTTCTCTGATTGTGCCTGATGCTATGTGTTGCAGGCTATGTGATTAGCCCTTAAAAAGCCTCATGACCCCTTTCAGATAAAATTGTTATGCACACTACAGTGAGTGTGTCCCTTACTCTTTGTATGTTTACTTAATTTCATAGTGAGTCCGTTACTGTTTGTATGTTTATTTAATTTCCTCTGATTATTTCTTAGTTTTTTTTATTACTGTTATTTCCTCAAACTCCTAAATGACCCAGTATGGTTTTCCCCCCAAAATTTGGAAGACAGCTACTTGGAAGAGATCCATATTTGTGCCCGTTCAAAAAAAACACAACACAACGGAATATAGAAATTATTGCACAATATTATCACATGAGTGATATTCTATGATATTCGTTGAAATTGTATCTCAATTGAAAGAAAACCAAAATTCTCCCAACTAGACCAATGGATAATATCACAATAAACAAAGAAAAGATTGAAGTTATAAACAATCAATGCTCTTGGAAGTAGTAGTCAAGATACCAAAGAACACGTTGCATGGGGTAAATATGTTGCATGGACCTCTTGACGATGTTAAAGAGTAGAGATGTCACTAAGAGGACTAAGATGCACCTGACTCAAGCAATGGTATATTTTCAATCTCCTCATACACATGTGAAAGCTGGATGATGAAAACCAGTGAAAATTAAAAAAAGAAAGAAAGCTGGATAATGAATTAAGAAAGCTTGCAGAAGAACCGATGCCTTGGGACTATGATGTTGGTAAAGAAGGTTGTGAGTATGGTGAACTAGCAAGAGAACAAACAAAGCTGTCTGATAAGAAGTATAAGCAGAAGGCTCCTTGGACGTGAGGATGGTGACACTTTGTCTCACATACTTTGGATATATTATACGGAGAGACCATTTACCTGGAGAGGAAAATCATGCTTGGTAAAGTGAAAGGTAAGAAAAAAATCAAAAAAATATGAAGACCCTCAGTGACGCAGTCACTGCAACAATGAGCTCAAACATAGCAACTGTGAGGAGGACACGGTATCAGGCAGTATGCTTCATTCTGCTGATGTGAGAGTCCAAGCCATTGCCTCAGCACTGTATAAGCCGTCGCCCAGAAAAACCCATGCATGTGGAGGGTGGGATTATTCCTAGTTCCAAGACACATAAGCCATGTCCTAGGAAAATTGCATGATTTGTTCTGGGGTTCCCAGCTGGAAATCACAAAGCCATGAATGGAAGTCAGATTCACACACATGTGACCCCATGAATTGGGTGCACTGGCAGAGTCCTGACCCCTCATGACTCTTCCTCATTGCCCTTTACTCAGCAGCGAAGACCTGTTTTACCCAAGCACTCGCTCCCAGGGTTCTCACTACAGCCAGCCCAGCAGGCACCTTGCTGGGGAGCTGGTGTGTACCACTGGAGCCCACAGAGTTGGGTGGGTGCTCAGCACATGGTTATCAAGAATTCTTAATTTGCTGAACTTGACCATTCTAACTCACATTGCCATTTTCTTTCCTTCTGGGTTTTTTTTTTCCCTAAAGGGCAGCAAAAACCAAAAAAAAAAAAAAAATTGAATGCAGAGAAAAGTTGAGTTCTTATTTGTCAGAAATACTTGCTGCTATCATGGAAAATGATGGGGGGCGGGTTACATTATCCTCTTTCTTGAAGATGGAAGATGAGGGAAAAAATAGGCACGAAAGAAATGACTAGTAGAAATAAAATGACCTTTTTCCCCTCCAGTAACCTTATTTTGTTCACCTTTTAATCTTATTAAGTCTTAATCACATCCCTGGCATGAAGACACTGATTAAATTGTGGGTTCAGCGTGAAGAATCCTAGCTGACTGCCTGCCCCATGGACTTGCTTCTGGTGTCTCACTTGCATGCCACCTTCCTACCATGGGTAGTGGTAAATACAGGAAGGAGCTCAGCTCACAGGCCAACCTGATGTGATGATAGCATTAGGCCTGCTTCTAGTCCTGGCACTTCGCAGTGATTAGGGAAAGCCATGGGTATTTCCGACCAATCCTTTGAAATGTTATTTAGAATTTGTTTGGAGTCTCCCTCTCACATTCTTTCTATTTTTAAGACTGAATATCTGTGGGTTACTCTTACAACACCTCTGGAAGCCATTGCTATGAATTCAGCAGCTGTATCTGGTCAGCAGTTGCAGGCTTATTGTCAGCAGAAATCAGCGGGTGGACAGATATTTAGGGATCATGGGCAAGGAGGAAGCTCTGACTAAGGTGACAAGGCATTGGACTGATTTCCCAAGAGTCAGCATTTATGGCCACAAGGTCTGTAGTTTGAACCAAAAGCTGTTCTGATAGGGAAAAAAAAATGAGGTTTTCTCCTCCCATAGAAATGTAAACAAAGCAAATTCACTGTCATCAAGTCAATGCCAACTCAGAGTTACGCAGTAGGACAGTGTACAACTGCCCTTGTGCGTTTCTGAAACTATCTATAGAAAGAGAAAGCCGTATCTTTCTCTCAAGGAACAGTGGGTGGTTTCAAACTTCAGACCTTGTGAACCACAGCTGCATGCAGACAGCCTCAGAAACCACCAGAGGAAGTTCTGCTTGGTCCATGTGGTCACTACGAGTCAGAATGTACTCCATGATAATGAGTTTGGTTTGGCTTTTTTTCTGAGTGGCACATTGGTTAGTTAGGTGATATGATACCAACCAAAAGATTGGCGGTTCGCACTCACCAGCTGCTCAGTAGGAGAAGGACCTGGCAGCCTGCTTCTGTAAAGATTGCGGCTTAGGAAAACCAGTGGGGGCAGGTCTGCTCCATCCCCTAAGATCACTATAAGCTGGAATTGCAATCGACTCACCATCGTGATTTAGCTTGGCTTGTACAAGGATTTTATCCTGCTTGAAATGACAATCCATGCTCTTGCAAGCAGCAGTCAAGAGGTCAAATGACACCTTGCATTGCATAAATATGCTGCACATGATCTCTTTACAGGTTTGAAAAGCCATGATGTTACTTTGGGGACTAAGGAGCACCTGCCCCAAGCCAGGGTATTGGCAATTGCTTCAATATGCATGTGAAAGTTGGACGTTGAATTAGGAAGACCACAGAATTGATATGTCTGAATCTGAGCTTGTTGAAGAATATTGAAAGTATCACAGACTGTTAAAAAACAAACAGATCTGTCCTGGAAGACCTACAACCAAAATTTTCCTTAGAGGCCGGGATGGCGTTTCCTCTTCGTCTCACATACTTTGGGCACATTATCAGGAGAGACCAGTTCCTAGAGTGGTACTTTGTGCTCGGTAAAGTAGCAGGAGAGCAGAAAAGAGGAAGATCCTCGACAAGATGAATCAATGGGCTCAAACAAGAACAAGGCCGGGGCCGGGCAGCATTTCTTTCTGTTGTACGTAGGGTTGCGCTGTGTGAGTCCCAACTCGATCGCACTTCACAGCAGTACTAAGAAAGTACTAAGTCATATGAAAGGATCTTAAAGATTCCAGCCCTACCCTCACATGGTCTTGATTTTAGAGTCACAGCATAGACCTCAGAAGCGACTACCTCCCTCCCCCTGAAGTGCACGGCCATAGGGATTGCTATCCTGAGGCAGGAAAACTTGTGAGGGAACCAGGAGATTAGAGATCAGCAGACAATTCTGCCAATGCCCTGGAGGGAACAAAAGGACCAGACCCCACGAGACTGGTAAACCAGCCAAAAGCCAGTTGCACACAATGATATTTTTGTTCTTTGATTCCTTCCACACCTCATGGTCTCACAGACTGGTGTGCTTCTTCTATGGTGGACTTTGTTGCTCCTGACCTAGGTGGCCGCTTGTTTACCCTCTAGCCTTTAAGACTCCAGACGCTATATCTTTTGATAGCCGGGCTCCATCAGTTTTCTTCACCACTCTTGCTCATGCCCCCACATGTCCTCAGTGATCACCTCAGGAAGGTGAGCACATAGTGATATGGTCTTTTCCTGTTTGATGCCTGAGACCTGATGGTTTTACCACCTTGTGACCGCACTGGCTGATGTGCTGCTTCCATGTGGGCTTGGCTACTTCTCAGCTAGATGGCTATTTGTTTATCTTCAAGCTTTTAAGACCTCAGACACTATATCAATTGATAGTTGGGTGGAGGATGGATAGCGGAGGAGTGGGTGAGGGGAGATGTCAGGAAGTGTAAGTTATGACAAATAATAATTTAAAATATTCAAGGTTAGTGAGGGGGAGAGTGGGGAGGGAGAGGAAAAGATGAAAAGCTAATGTCAAGGGCTCAAGTAGAAAAGTAAATGTTTAGAGAATGTTGACGGCAGCAGGCATGCGAAGGTGCTTGGCACAATATATGTATGTATGGGTTGTGATAAGTGATGGATGAACCCCCATTAAAATGATTTTTTAAAGAGAAAGAAAGAAAAAGTCAGTCACATGGAGTTGATTCTGATCCCAGTGTGCCCGCACACTGCTACCTGGGTTCTCTATAAGAACTGATATCACCTCCCCACCCACCCACCCACCCAGGCCTTCTTCTATGGCCTCTCTGTAGACTTGAACTCCCAGTAGTTAGCAGAAGGGGGTTGTTAACTGTTTGGCCCACCCAGTTAGATGACTGACAGATCAGTTAGAGCAGGAACCACTCCTCTTTATTTCCGCCCCACTCTTTGACAGCATTTAGGTAATTACAGCTTCCATTTCTGCCCATGGTTGTTAGTTGTGGCATCTTGATTGTCCACTGTGTCAAGAGATTCTCCTTGGTCTCTGTGCACTCTCACCCTTTTCTCCCCAGTAGATTCCACCCGGCTTCATCAGCCAAAACAACAGGCAAGTGGTTTCCATCTCGTCTCCATCTCATGAAAATTAGGTGCTTCCCGCCTCCTCCTCTCCCTATCTCTCTCTCTCTCTCAGCTTAAGAGATGCTTAGGTGATTCATTGACCAACTTCTCTAACCTCAATGGTTGAGTGGGTTCAGTGTGGGTGGCAAGGCAAAGCAAGAAGATGAAACCAGTTTTGATTCAAACAAATTGTTAAACATTAGCCTAAGCTAGAGTGAAACACATTTTTCGTACCAGTTCACATTTCCATTACTCCTGAAGTGAGAGAGAACCTCTTCCCTGGGATTTCTGTTTCTTGTCACTGGCGTTTGACCCTGCCCAGATCTTACCTGAGCCCTTTGGAACTAAGATGCAGTTGGTCCCAACCTCTGCAGCAAGACTGAGGTCTTTGGAGCCGTCTGAGAATTCTGCTTTGACTTCCCTTTGCCTGACCAGGGTGGCCAGGGGTCCTGATTAGCCCTTCCAACACCCCCGGATTATTGAGCAGGCCCTTGCCTAAGGCCACAAGCTTCTGGACTCCAGACAATGTCCTCTGCTCACAGCACTGCCACGGAGTTCCCAGTGCATGTTGTCGTCCCATGCCGTCAAGCCGGTTCCCACTCACAGCGACCCACGGACCACGGAGCACCCCGCTCTGCAGTGTCTTCCTCACAGTGGTTGTTGGCTGTGAGCCCCATGCTGCAGGCACTGGCTCAGTCCATCTTGTTGAAGGTCTTCCTCTTTTTCTCCAAACCTCTCCTATAATAGATGATGGCATCTGTTTCTTCTCATTTTCAGACGTATCTGCCAAGGAAGGTCCCCAAGACCTTTCTCCCACAGGCTTTTGGTTGTTATTAGAATTGGGTCGTTATATAGAACTCCATGCGCATTATGATGGTCAACATGAAGAAGGCAGCGCTTCCTCTGTCATGGTATGAGGGCTCATCTGAAGGCGCGACCCCTGAGGTTTACAGTGTCCGATAGTGCTCCGCCGCTCAGATTGCCAGTGGCTAATTCCTCTGAATTGGACAGCCTTAGTCCTTCTTCTTAGTCTGCTCTTCATCTAAAAGTTCTATGAAAACCTGTTCACTTTAAGTGACACAGCTGGTATTTGAAATTCCACCATCTCAGCAACATACAGCCACCCCAGCTCGACACACTAACAGATGGGCGGGGGTCCCAAAGCATAGTAGATGCTTAATAAATACTCACTGTTCTCATCTATGTACAGGAGAGCTCTCTACTTAGGAAAAAAAACAGAATAAGAAAAAACTCTCACTGCTAATGAATCAATACTGACTCACAGCGACCCTACAGACATGGTACACCTGCCCCTGTGGGTTTCTGGGACACTGGCATGTTCTTTTCCACAGATGCTGACATGTTTAGTGAGTGTAGACAGGGAAACCAACCCCAAAGTGAAAGCGTGATTCCAAGGTTCCCCCCAGTACATGTCCCCATGATGAGTCTCAGCTTGCACGCTGCTCTGCCCACCCTCCGTCTGCCATTCTTAGAGACCCTGCCCCCGCCCCCCTTGCATCTCATCAGAGCCTTTCTTCTGAGTTCTAGGACATGTACTTATTTTAAATCAGCGATCACACCCTGTTCTGGGCTAGATGCTGAGTGCATAGTGTTAAAACAAACTCATTGGCCTTCTGTTGATTCTGACTCACAGAGACCTTCTAGGATAGAGTAGAACTGCCTCTGTGCGTTTCCAAGACCTGTGATCTTGACAGGGCCAGCAGCCTCATCGTTCTCCCACATGGCACCTGGTGGGTTCGAACCGCTGACCTTGGGGTTAGCAGCTCACTCTGTACCACCAGGGCCCCTGTTAGTGTATACCATATGGACAAAATAGGCATGATACCTATCTCTATTGAGTCATACATTTAAAAAATCATTTTATTGGTGGCTCGTACAGCTCATCACAATCCATCCATCCATCGATAGTCTCAATGTCTTTTGTACATTTGTTGCCATCATCATTTTCAATGCATTTTCTTTCTATTTGAGCCCTTGGTATTAGCTCTTCATTTCTCCCCTGCTTTCCTTAGGAACCCTTGATAATGTATAAATTATCATTCTTTCATGTCTCACACTGACCGGTGTCTCCCTTCACCCACTTGGCTGTTGTCCATCGCCCTGGAGGGGGTTATAGAGATCATTGTGATCAGTTCCCCCTCTTGCCTCCCACTTTCCCCTTCCCTCCTGGTATCTCTACTCTCATTATTGGTTCTGAGAGGGTTTTCTGTCCTGAATTCCTTGTGTTTCCAGCTCTTATCTGTATACATGTTCTGGTCTAACAGGATTTGTAAGGTAGAATTGGGGTCATGATAGTGTGTGTATATGGGGGAGCGGAATGAAGCACTGAAAAACTAGAGGAAAGTTGTATGTTTCATCAGTGCTGTACTGCACCCTGACTGGCTCATCTCTACCTTCTGTAACGGATGTCCAGTTACCTACAGATGGACTTTAGGTCTCCACTCTGCACTCCCCTTCATTCACCATGCTATAATTTTTTGTTCTAGGCCTTTGATGCCTGATCCTATTGACACCTCGTGATTACACAGGCTGGTGTGTTTCTTCCATGTGGGCTTTGTTGCTTCTCAGCTAGATGGTCGCTTGTTTAGGCCTTTAAGACTCCAGATGCTGTTTCTTTTGATGGCCGGGCACCCCAGTTTTCTTCACCACATTTGCTTAAGCACCCATTTTGTCTTCAGCAATTGTGTTGGGAAGGTGAGCATCATGAAATGCCAGTTTAATAGAACCAAATGTTCTTGCATTGAGGGAGTACTTGAGTAGAGGCCTAATGTCCATCTGCTCTGCTACCTGAATACTAAACCTATCAATATATGTACATATATCAATTTCCCCATTGTCATATATAGATATATTTACATATGTATAAGGCTGTATTTAGACCTCTGTAAATGCCCTTTGCCTCCTAGTTCTTTCCTCTATTTCCTTTTATTTTTATCTTGGCCCATTATCATGTTCAGCCTTCATTTGGGTTTGAGTAACTCCTTTCTGTTACATTAATTTTTTAAGGGAGACTAGATGAACGCATAAATAAGTATGTCATTATTCTGAAAGAGGTTGGCCTAATTTAATTTGGGAGGTCAAGAAAAACACTTAGTAGAAGTATAATTTGATCTGAGACCCAGGAAAAGAGCCAGGCAAAGAGTCGTCACAAACATCAAGGGAGCAGCAACAAAGGTAACCCTCTCAGCCACAGAGAAGCAGCAGACTGGACTAACAGAACTGGGGTGTCCAAAGATCCGGAAGAAAAGCAGTGTGGTGGGAACACACGAAGTGAAGGTAGTGGTGCAAGATGAGACTGGAGAAGTGGTAGGTTAGTGGAGATGATGCTGGCTGCCGTGCCAAACTCCAAACAGTGAGTGTTGAAATAAGATTGCCATGTAAGCACAACATGGGTATTTATGAGCAGTAAACAGCTCTCTTCTACGCAGGGCCCAAGGAAGCCGAGCCTCTTCCATATTGTGGCTCTGCCATTTTTTTGTGATCATTATCCAGGGCCAGCATGCCTGTCTGCACAGAGGGTTCTGCACACGAAGATTTTCTAGGCCCTGACCTGAATGTGGTGCATATACTTGCATGCTAGTTAGATTGTAGTCCCAGAAAGAAAACACAAGGCACTATGCGGGAGCGCGGGTGGCACACTGGGCTGGGCATTGAGCTGCTAACCACAAAGTCAGTGGTTCAAACCTACTAGCTTCTCTGCAGGAGAAAAGTGAGGCTCTCTGTTCCTGTAAAGATATACTTCATATGGGGTCATTATGAGTTCAAAATCAACTCAATGGCTATAGGGGGTTGGAGTTTGCTTAGACCGTATTGCATGGTCTGGGTGTCATTCCTAGCATGGGAAAGGGTGTCAATTGGGAATGTACCTGCAGTAAGCCCATTCTCGAGGCAACCCATGCATGCAACTGGTAACTCATCATCCTGCCCCTGGAAAAAGGCCATCTCTTCTCCAGGCTTGCTTCTTAGACACTGATTCCATGCGGTCATTTTTGCTGTCTCCCTTTACCCTACTCCATTATTGGGGTTTCCTTGCCCAGATAGGCATTTCGGTTGCTTTCTTCCAGATCTGATGCACAATACTTTCCCAATGCAGACTACTTATACTAATTTATGCTCTCACAATGTAGACGATACCTTCCCAGTTGTATCATCTTTTGCACTATTGAGTCAAGTGAGGAGCATAATTAATCATCAAAGTTTTATGAACATAGAGATGAATCTTTCCAAAATATGCCTTTCCCCTCTGTTTAAAAAAAAATCCACTGGGTTCCAATGGTCTCCTTTGGGGGTGGGGGGTTGGGGGTGGGGGTGGGTGTCAGCTCTAGAGTCTAACACCTGAGATCATGCCGTCCTCTCCCAGCTGTTCTCCCCCTGTCCTTCCCCCTCCAGCCAGCCAGGCTGCCCCTGTAGCTGCCAAAGTGTGACTTGGTAAATGATTGCCTTCTTCCTAGGACACACACCCCTTGCTTTGCCACACTAACCTCTCTTCTCTGGAAAACCTTTCCTGACCCTACCCACCGTCTCTACAGTTTCTGTCTCTGAAGTGCTGTAGCACTTCACTTCCAGAATCCTTTGCACATGGCTTGAAAATCCAAGGCGATCTATTAATCTTTAAATTCTATCTCACCAATCCTTTGGCATTTTTCATGTATTACCATGTATTATGTATATTGGTATTTACAGAACCTAACAGACTCCATGAGTTAATGCTCTTCTCCAATGCCTATGATGCATTGCTCAATTGTTTGAACAGTGCAGATGCCCCAAAACCTCTGGTTGAGCAGCTGGTACTGTCATTGTCATTGGGTCCACATATAATCTCTTCTAAATATGTGAAGTCTTGGTTAAGGGAGGATGATTTTTAAGAGGAGAATCCCAGCCCCAAAGAAGAGAGACCTGTGGGTAAAATATTCAGAGCAGAGACAGTTGAGACTGTGTAGCTCTCTGTAGGCAACTTCCTACTTTGCTTCCTGTGCCTCTCAGAAGGCCGACTCGGAATTTGTCATGGATCGTCGAGTTACAAGTATTCCCAACCTCTTAGCCTCAGTGCCTTGTATCCCAAGCAAGAGGTTCCAGGAGGGGGAGGGATCAACCGGCCAAAATTTTAGATCATATCCTGGCTTCTTAGCAGCCCCCATTTCACCTCCAAATCTAACAGATTCTAAACATTCCAACTGGAATCAGATGGAACCTTCAGCCCTGCCTTGCTTTTCTCCCTATGTTAATTGGTTTTCCATGGGGTTTTGCTGTAACATTTCCCTCCTATGAGTAAGTAATCATTGGCGACCAGGGAAAGAGAAGAAGTGGGTAGTAATGCTTAGAGTTAAGTCCTTCCCACCTACTTGGGGCTTCAAAATTACAGGGCATTTAAAAACAAACAAACAAAAGCAGTGCTCGTGGAAGAGAGAATTTCAACATTTTCAAAATGCATTTCAGAGTGCCAGCAGAGATTCACACGCTGTCTGTGAGTGTGTATGTGTATGTAAGAGAGAGAGAGAGAGAAAGACAGACAGAGACAGAGAGAGATACAGTTGTCCTCTCGCAATCCACAGAAGACGTTTGGGATCATGGATGTGGAAGTGAATGTTCAGGAAAGGATAGCAGTTTTGGGCATCTCAAGCAGGCCCTCCAGATCAGCAGTTCTCAACCAGTGGGTCATGGCCCCTTTGGGGGGGTCGAACGACCCTTTCACAGGGGTCGCCCAATGAATGACAGTAGCAAAATGACAGTTATGAAGTAGCAGCGCAAACAAGTGTATGGTTGAGGGGGGTGGGGGAGCCACCACAGCAGGAGGAGCTGAACCGTGAGGTGGCCGCAGCCCTAGAGGACTCATGCCCATGCCGCCAAACCCAGATCGACGACGAGCAGTCACTTCCTGGGCCTCGGAGGTGGGATGCGTGCCAGACCTTTTCAGAGCTGATCTGAAGGGGAAGAGCAGATCAGAGAGAAACCCTCTTTGCCCACGGTCTCAGATGCGCTCCCAGGTCTCCATGGAAAGAGAGTGGACTCGGCATCGCCCATCCTGCCCCATATAGGAAACATCCTTCGTTTCGGCGGAGCTGCTGCCAAGAACGAGGGGAGACGTCTCAGAGGTTTGCCGGGGACCCTGTGGCCCGCGTCTGCGTGATTACAGGGTGTGAGTGGTGGCGAGAGCAGCGCGGGGAGGGCTGCGGTTGGCAGAGTGCCTGCAGGCTGCGCTGCCCTGGGCTGTCCTGGTTGCCAGGGCTGCCCCAGGGTGGCTTCCGGGGTCCGTCGGGGCGCCGTCATGAAGTTCCCCAGGGAGACCGGGCCATCCGGAGTTGATTGTTGGGCAGGGCAGCCTTTCCAAATGAAGTATTCAGTTGGCCCAGCTTCTTCTTCATTGTTAGCCAGAAATGCTCTCGGCGCCCACCGATGGGCAGTGCACACCCCAGGCGGAGCGTGGCCTTCAGCAGGGCGTCGCACAGCCCGAGGCCGGGTGGGGTTGGGGTGGCGGGGGGGGGGGGGGTCGTTCTCCTTTCATGCCCAGCCAGAGAGCAGGCGCTCCGCCGGGTCCCTGCTCATCATCTTAATCACAGGCTGAGAAGGCCTGGCTCTGCTTACCCTCCCGGCTCCCCGGCTTCATCCACAACACTGCTTATTTATAGCTCCTTGCTAACTGACTCTACCAATTACTTGGAAAGCTTGTATTTAGAGGGAGACAGAAATGTGAATCCAATGGCGAGCCACAGTCCTGCAGTCGATTAGCGTGTTGAGAGACAGAATCTCACCAAGAGGCCAGCTGCATGTGAGCCATGGTGCCCGACTGGAGGAGGCCCACGGCTTGCTCACCGACCGGTGGGAGGCGGTGAGAGGACACACACCCTCTTCTCTCTGCCTTGGCCTTCGTGATGTGGGACCCCGGCGACGTCCGTGTTCGTTGTGGGCGCTGTGTGCAACTTCCCAGAGTCACTTCTCTGCCACATCTGTCCTGACGCTCGCAGCCCATCTTCCTCGGACTCTGACCATTCACTGTGAGGTCAAACCTAACGAGTTAAAGGGCACCATCCTCCCAACAGTCAAGTGTGCCTGGTCCCGCAGACACCGGTCAGAAGTTTGGGGTCCCCAGTACTCCCCTTACACTAACCCACTGGAAACAAATCCAAAAAGAGGCCTACAGAGGGCATGTGACGAGACGCAGGAGGTGAGGTCTGGGGGCATTTCAGAGCGTCACCTCCATGTCCCCCAAATGGAACGTGCTAGTTTCACAGGTGCATCAATGTCTCTCACTACCCCAAAGCCCAGGGAGCTCGCATTTCAAGCTTCTATCCGGAGTCTTACTACATGACTTAAGCTCCAGCCCCGCTCCCTTACACGAGATGATGGTGAGGTTGAAATCACAGGGTAAGTTTTTCTGGCCTGGCCACACCCAACTAGCCCAGGGGGTTATATGTAGGGCTGCTAACCACAAGGTCAGGAGTTTGAAACCACCAGCCACTCCTCGGGAGAAAGACCAGGCTTTCTAGGATGTCTGGCCTAGGAAACCCCCAGCAGCAGTTCCGACCTGTCATGTACGGTTGCTCAGAGTCAGAGATGGCTCACTGGCAGGTCAGGTTAGGGATGGTCTGGAGCTGCCATCAAAGATCCCTTGTGAGATAGTTAAGGTTTATTATCCCCACTTGACCAACAAACACATGTGGGATTAATTGAAGGGTGGAGAGATAAATGGCTCAGTGAGCCTCACCTTTCTACTTCTTGGGTCTCTCGCTTTCTGATGGTCGGACCAGGGTGCAGCTGCCTTAGCCAGTTCCCTGCTTCAGCTGGCAAGGCTCACTTCCTGCAGGACATCCCTGAGGAGAAGCCTCATGGACCTACCCCAATGGAACCCTACGTGCTGGAGCAGTCGTATGGAGACCCCTGCCAGCGCTGAGATGCTGACACGCTCACTGATTCCGCTTTCCTCCTGCAGTCGGCATCATGGAATGTGCTTTGTGAGATGGAGGAGGATTTTGTAGATCCATGTCAGACATAGGGGCTAATTTGGACTTACGGGCTTGGGCAGTTTGGGGTTGGGATGCTTTCTATGTACGCTTACCCTTTATATTATATATACATAATATAGGGACATATTTCTGTGAATTTGCTTTTCTAGTTCACTTAGACGAACACACTATGACTCCTGGGGGAAATACCAAGATTTCAGAGGTTTTCTCTCAGGAACCGAGGACAGAGATCAAATCCCTTTGGGTAAAGTTGATGTCAACTCCACCCATGCCCAGTGAGACTGGGTGCCCCACTACCACCACCACCATCAATGACATTGACTGGCCAGATACTGTGCTCTCCTTCCCAGTTGCCTCATTCATACTTCTCTGTCTTCAATGTTAACCAGTTTCTCTTTGAAATATTTCCCCTCACTTGTGTAACACTCTTCTAGTGTTTGGGTGTTTGAGAATCCATTCCTTCTGCTTTGCCTCTGGTGTTGTGTTTCCCCAGGCTCTCCTCCCCACCCTCTTTCTCTCTGCCACTTTCACTGGAAAAGGAAGAGGGGAAGACAGTGTGCCAGCTGAGGACTTTGCAATGCCTACAGGACAACAGGAAGCATCTATCTCTAGAAGCTGTCTGACAAGCAGTCATTTATACAAGATTTCTCTGATCCCACCCCTATCCTCACCCACTCACAGAGCTGAAGAAAGTCAGAGTTACTCTCGAGAAAAGCAGGAATATGGTAGAGCCAAGAAAATATTATTTTCCTTACAAAGGTGGGGGGGGGGGGATGAGAGGCTATTACCAAAAGTTTAAATAGGAAACAAGTGTTTTGAGAATGATAATGGCAACAAGTGTACAAATATACTTGCCATACAATGGATGGATGGATGGATTGTGATAAGGGTTGTATGAAACCCCAATAAAACAATTTTAAAAAGAAAAAATATGGCTTATGGGGCCATGCACAGTCATATAAACTTCCACAATGATCGAATGATCAAAATCAATAGTTTGATGGCTCCTTGTGGTATACAATCTGTTGTCAACTTGAGACTTATGAGTGGAAAGGTGGAGTTTAACCTGTCAATCAGGTCACATCTTGATGACCTCATTTGGAGGCGTTAAGGAGATAAATAGCGCCCTGAAGGCAGGACACATTCACTCCCTGCAAGACATTCTGTTGACAAGCCAAATGGAGCTCTGCTGATGGGAGACAGCCTTGGAGCTGAAGGAGACACATGGAGACCCACTCCAGGTCTAAGATGCTACCACTGCCACCTGGTCCAGAAGATGTTCCACCTCCTGGCCTGTGATCTTCCTGAACTTGTCATCATTTCATGTGTTATGTGAGTCTGAAAAGGAATTTACAGATTGGTACTGAACATAGGAGCTAATTGCAGACTCAGGGACTTGATTGAACTAGGCTGGGATATTTTCTTCATGTACAATTGCTTTTTGATATAAAGTTATCTCTTACCCCCCAAAATCATATCATTATCCATAATCAATATATTACTTCATAATATGTTATCCATGCCACTCAAGAAAACTCACTGCCATGGAATTGATGCTGATTCATAACCACACTATAGGAGAGAGTAGAACTGCCTTTGTGAGTTCCTGAGACTGTCCCTGTATGGGAGTGGATAGCCTCATCTTTCTTCTGAGGAGCGGTTGGTGGCATCCAGCTGCTGACCCTGCAGCTAGCAGCCCAACGTGTAACCACTACACCACCATGGAGAGATAGATAGGTAGATAGATAGATAGACAGATAGATAATGTAGTGAGAAGGAATATAACAGCTAATTAGTACGCACAGCAGTACAGGGGGCTCAGTTCAATATCCTGAAAACCCTTCAACTCATGCTGGCTGCTGGTCCAAGGTCAAGGAGCCAGACAGCAGAACCTACCCTCATGAAAGGAAGTAGAGTCGGCCTACAGACAGCAGATTGCAGTGGGGAGAGCAACAGTCAGTAGCACTGGAGCAGCCAAGCAGGTCCCACTGTGGTCTCCAGCTCTAGAGATGCATGGCATGGGTCGGCTGAACCCACAGGTAGTGCAGCACACGGCTGAGACAAAAGGACTAACTGGAGCAGCAGCACACTGGTCTGATCAGCAGGGAGAAAAGGAGATGAGAAGCCAGCCTCAGAAAGCATTTCTCTTGGTTGCCCTCCAGTCAAGCTGGGACGCGATTCAACTACATGTTCTCACAGAGCCCTAGTCGGCACAATAATCCTAACTATCATGTCTCCAAGCCTAAGAGTGGAGCCGGTGGAAGAGGAAATGCAGTGAGGGAAGAAGGCTAGACTTTAACCACTTGATGCTTGGGCAGGCCAGTCTGGTTTAGGGAGACTAAGGATTAGATAGGCAAGCATGACTAAGCAAGAGATAAGATTTTGGAGTCTAGAATCTCCAGTAGGCCCTTGGAGGATACGCAGAAGAACAAAAGGAGGTTGAAAAAGCAAGCCATAGTCTCTGTGCCAAGCACTGTGCTGGGAGTGGGGTGTGCATGTTTTCCTTTAGGGACTGACTGAAATGGAAGGAGCTTTTGTCGAGTGAGAAACTACTCGAGAGACACAGGCCCTCTCCCTGGAATAGCTTTGTCCCACTTTCTTACCTGTCACGTTCACTGGATCCTTTAGTGCACTGCTCTCAGGGAAGTTGCTATCTCCTTCAGAATTTCCTAGCATAATTCTTCACTACCTGTTGGACTCCAGTTTATTCATTTTGAAGATTTAAAATCTAGCGCAAAAAGTAATCAACCAGAGAAATATTTGCCCAGTGGGTGAATGAATCAGTAACAGAAAAGAGGTTATTTTTTGAGATGGAATTGAAGCTAAAATAGGGCTTTCTTGAACACACCTCAGGAATAAATGGTGTGATCCAGTGTGTGTGTACAGGAGTGACAGTCGTGTGTGTATGTGTGTGTATACAGGAGGGACAGTCATTAGTGTGTGTGTGTGTGTGTGTGTGTGTATACAGGAGGGACAGTCATTCATGTGTGGGGGGGGGGGAGTGCAGGGGAGAGGCAGTCACTAATGTGAGTGTGTGGGATGGGGGAGAGAGAGACCGTCATTAGTGTGAGTGTTCCTTGTGTGGTTTTCGTTTGTTTTGCTTTGCACTCTGCTCGATTCACACTGCTGGCCAATGTCAGACATTAACCCACTGTTGAAGCTCTCTGTAACTCATGCACATTCCCTGAATACTTACTATGCACACTTCAGTAATGATTAACATTTGCACTCCGGCTAGGCTGAGGAAGCCACATCAAAGCCCTTTTTCTGTTTTAAAATATCCAGTATGGATGGAGGGAGAGGGGGTGGTGTCAGGAGAGCCCGGCTTCATAAACTCACAATCACACGCTTAGACTCATTTGCAGTACGTCATGCCCAATGCACACATGAGAATTACGAGCATCTTTATTTGTCCCTTGTAGCTAATACATAACAGCTGTCCTATTCTTCCTCACCTTTTTCCGATTAGTTTCATGTCTGGCATATTTTCCCAACACTCCTTTGTCATGTTGTAAGGATTTAGCTGAGGACAGAAAAGATTCCAAGGCAGTTGTGTGGGTGTAACAGCAAACTTGTAGTAATCCGGTTTAAATCCTGAAATAAGGGGCAGGATGAGTCTGGTGAGGGAGTTTTTTATCGTGGTCAGGCCCCACTATGTTATTCTTTTCTGGACAAAGGCCTTCTACTGCTCCACTCTCCCCTACTTAGTGCCAGGGCTCCAGGGCCCTTCACGCCCCCCACCTCTGCCCACCTCGGTGCCCTTCAGCAGAGCGCCCGGCACCACTGCGGTCAAGGGTTACTGTGGCAGGTACATCGAGGTAGTGGTTTCCTGAGTACAATTTTGCCACTTAGCCTGAAAACCACCACCTTAACTACATTGTATAGTTCCAACAACAACTAGCGTTAATAATAATAATGAACGGTTCGTATTTATTGAGCGTTGTCTATGTTCCAGAGATTATGCTGAAAAGTTTCCCTGTCATATAGCTCATTTAATAGTCTCTCTGTGTGTCTGTGTGTCTGTGTGTGTCTCTCTCACACACACACACATACTAGATAAGTACTTACCGTATATACTCGTGTATAAGCTGAATTTTTCAGCACATTTTTAATGAAGTTTTTGTGGTAAATTTAGGTGCCTTGGCTGATATTTGGGTTGGCTTCGAGGATATATGGTACTTTACCTTTAGGAAAATGGGTTAAATAAAGTGCCCATGGTTGCAGAGCTATGTAATCGGGCTGCAATTTGAACCCAGGCAGTCCGACTCCAATGCCAGGGATCCTCGCCCCCCACTGCTAATAGTGTCGTTACTTAGCTCTGCTAAGTATTAAAGAGGAATCAATGCATCGAATTGAAGGATACTGAAAGTCCCACCGTCTGCCCAAAGACGGCCCAAACCCTTCTGTCTTGAAGATGTGCAGCTCGCATGCTCGTTAGAGACATTTTGAGGCTTCGTCTCACATACTGGACATGCTGTCAGGACCAACCAGTCCCTGGAAAAGGGCCACATGCTCAGTGAAGAAGAGAAGCAGGAGGGCCCTTCACAAGACGGATGGACACGGGGCTGCATTGATGGGCTCCAGCAAGAACAAGGGTGAGAGGGTCTCGGACCAGGGCGTTTTGTTCTGTTGTGCACAGGGTCGTTATACGATGGAACAGACTTGATGGACCTGGCAATAAGAAAGGAGTTGGGACTGCTTGAATTGCTAAAAATACACAATAATCGTTGACTACGCTCCTACTTTTTGGTTTGGAAAGTTGCCGGAGAGTTGATTCTGATTCATTGTGACTTCCTATGTGCTGATTTAATAATGCTTTAATCCCAGTTACTCAAAGCCACGCTATTGACCACTAAGGTCTAGTGCCCTCATCAAATCTAGAAAAATCGGACAAGGATCGAGACAGATAAATATGGGGTGTTTTGTGCTCTTCCATCAATTCTGACCCAGAGGGTTGCCCCTAGGATCTCTTAGACTATAATCTTGACGAGAATCACCAGTGGGTTCAAACCAGTAGCCCACGGTGGTGGTGCAGGTGAGGGGAGCCAGCTGCCAATGCCAGAGCACAGAGAGAACCTGGTGACTCAGACTGCACCCTGGATTTGCTGTGCATTAATATTTTATTGGAGTTGCATAGTCAAACAAATGCGTAATGTAAGCACAATTGCGGTGTGTGAATACACTGTCAAAAACACATTTGGCTCACAACATAAACCACCTGACTGAAGAACTTTGATATCAGCACAAAAGTTGAAAGTCGTTGTCGCTAATTAAACTTACATCGTGTCTGCTAATTAAAACATCCCTGATAGGATTCCACATTAGAATACACCTTGATAACCAAATGTCTGTGAAAGTTGTAGAGCTGTTTCCCACCCCAACCCCCACCCCCACGCGCTCTGTCTCTCTCTCTCTCTCCCTCTTTCACACACACACACACACACACACACACTTAACTCAAGGGACTACAGTTTCACTGTACATAAGTAGACATGCATCATTAAGTATGAAGATGGCATCATATAGACCAAAAACCAAGCTCACTGCCATCAAGTCGGTGCCAACTCCCCACGACCCTGGAAGACAGGGTAGAACAGCCCCTGAGCCTTCCTGAGACTCTTAAGCCTTTCCAGAAGTAGAAAGCCTTGTTGTTCTCCTGCAGAGGGGTTGGCAATTTCAAGCTGCTGGCCTTAGACCACATGGAGCCACCAGGCTTCCAGGGCTCCTTAACATATTGACAGAAAAAGTAAAATGGTTCATGAGAGGTAAATGAAATGTAAATGCATCTTTGTAAATTAGAAAGCTGATTGGACAGTGTAAGATATGGTAAAATAATAATGATTCATAAATTAACAAGGGTTCATGCGGGCGGGTGGAGCATAGAGGGAGGGGGGCAAATGAGGAGCTGGTACCAAGGGCTCAAGTGACAGGAAATGTTTTGAGAATGATGAGGGCAACAAAGGTACAAATGAGCTTGCCACCATGGATGGATGTAAGGATTGTGATAAGAGTTGTACAATAGAATGATTTTTTAGAGCTAAATAAATAACTACAACTCAATGGAAATGAATGACAGGGCAGAAAAATAACTGAACCCTAAAAGTAACATAAAACTTCCACCCATAAATGCCATTTTCCCCTAGCACTGTTCAGTCTGATCATGAATCAGAGGACACACCCAAACAAGGGGAAGCTTTCTTTTCCTTTCTTTTTTTTTAATTTCTTCTGGTTGAATAATGAATTATACCTACTTTCCTCTTCTTGCAAGGTCTTGGATAGAAGGGGCCATAAAAGGAAAAAGAAAAAACAGCAAAGCTATAGTCTATTGACAATAGCTAGCCATTAGTGATAATTATTCCCAAATATTAGGATCTGTTTCCCTCTGGCAATAGGATTAAATGAGTTAATATACAAATATCACTGAAAACAGTATCTGCCACGTGGTACATGCTACTAAGTGTCAGCTGTAGTGAGTTACACACGGGGCTGCAAATCACATGATCAGCAGTGTGAGGTCACCAGTTTACAGTCTCAGAAACCGACAGAGGCAGTTCTTTTTTGGGTTGTTTTATCTGTAGCTTTATGTTATCTTACAGCCTATTATCTAATAACTGTATGTACTTTATCTTACTTGCTATCTTTCTACTAATTTTATAGACAGTGAAATACACTCTCAGAAGCTATAGATGCCCAAGATTGCACCACTATTAATGACCGCTAATATTTATTACACACTTGTTGGGTCAGTAATGAACATTTTTTGTTCCCTCATAATATTTTGGCGTGCTATAAATCTAGAGTAATTATAAGTGTTAGAGCTTACTTTAGGACACAGTTAAGGAAACTACCTCGATTCATCTAATCATCTCATGGGACTAAGTAATTGGGGTTGAAGGCCCGGAGCTGGAGTCTCAGGAGAATCTAGGCGAGTATGAAGAGCATTATAAAGATAATGTTCTTTATCCAAGATTAGCGAGTGACATCTGCAGCCATATAAGATACAACTGTGGGTCTCTTTGCTTCAGGAGAAACGGGAGAGTGGAGGAAGCCAAGTATGGAAGGAAGGCGTTATTACACAGGACTGATGGCACACAATAACGACAGTCTCTTCTAGCCCGAGGCCAGAAGAATTCAATGGTGCTCAGCTACCTCGAGAGACCAAAACTCAAATTCTTATTCAAAAAGGCCAGACCTTTTCTGGACCTATATAGTATAGAGGAACTTTTGAGACTAAACTAGCCACTTTTAGTGGTCGCCTTTTATAAAAATAATAAACTGCCTCATCAAGTAAGTAATAGCACCTTTGAATGTTGTGCTCTCTTCAATTAACCAACCCCACGGGATCAAATGGTTAACATTTATCCTAAAATTTTCCTGTGTAAACTTTCCCATAACACACAATAAATACATCTTTTAAATTTATTTTTTTAAAAAAGGTTCTCTACCCACAGTGGTATTGAACAATAGATAAGTTAATCAAGCAAACAAAACTATAACGAGGACACTCTCACATGTTTGGCTATTGAGTACTTGTTGTTAAGTGTCATCAAGTCTTACTTACTTACAGCAGAACAGTGTCATATCATCCTCAACATCCTAACTGTGCTGCAAGCCATTGTCATGGTCGCTGTCATCTCATTGAGTAACACACTTTCGAATAATCCAAGAGTCAAAAAAGAGATCACCATGCAAATTATGAAAGATTTTTATTGGAGTAACGAAAAGATACTGTGTTAGCCTGCGCAGACCAAAGAAACAAAGTCATAGAGAGTCGCATGTGTATAAGAAAGAGCTTGATATACAAGAGCCATTGAATGTTGAGAAAACATCCCAGCCAGTTCAGATCAAGTCTGATATAAGCCCCTATGTCTAAAACCAGTCTATGACGTACTCTTCAGACTTACAAAACACATGCAGTGACGCCGAATGCAGGAAGCTCACAGGCCGGGGGGTAAAGGTCTTGTGGAATCAGTGACATTGTAAGCATTATAGCGCTGGCAAGTGTCTCCACATGGCTCCCCCAGCTCCAGAACTCTACCATGATTCCGTGTATCTTGTCAGCTGCAGTGTCTCCCAGGCAGTGAACGTGTGTCCTGCCTCCAGCGAGAGCTGTTTATCTCTGTAGCACCTCCAAATGAAGTCATCAAGCTATAATTCGATTGGCAGGTTGAACTGCACCCCTTCACTCTTCAATACTCAAAGTGGCAACAGATTACGTAACTATCACAGATACATTTAAAAACCTGAATGAATAAGAGTGAATGTTACTTGGATGAAAAGTGGTAGTATTAAATGTATATCTCAAAAAGGAAGTAATGCTGAAAATAAGTGCTTCAGGAAGTTGGGTTTTTTCTGTTGTTGTTGCTTCTGAGTTAGATGGTCGCTTCTTTACCTTCAAGTCTTTAAGACCCTTACTGTATATCTTTTGCTAGTTGGGCAGCATCAGCTTAAAGTGCTAATAGAGTTTAAAATAGGCACAGTAATATAAATATATTTGTAGAGAGGGTCTACAATTGAAAAGACTGATAAAATCAGTTAACCTTGGGACAAATTGTTCATGAGAAAGAGGAAGAAAGGTAAGGTGGGTGGGGAGGAAAAATATCAATTGTAAATATCAGAAATGAAAGGGCCATTACTACAGATTCTAAAGGCATTAAAAACATAAGAGAATAAAATGTATATCAGCTAGACATATTCCTGATAAGGTATAATTTACAAAATCTAGTAAAAATAGAAGATCTGAATAGTCCTTTATCTGTTAAAGGGCTTAAAACAATAATTAAAAATCTCACAAAGAAAACTCAAAGCCGTAATGGCTTCACTGGTGGACACATGAGTATTTAGAAACTAACTCCCATATTATGACACTCTTCCAAAAAGTAAAAAGAAAACTCTTAATTTTTTTAGAAGACCAACATGACTTTGATTTAAAAGAGAGAAAATTATAAATAAAGTTCCACTTCAAGCATAGATGCAAATATCCTAAATGAATGTAGATCCAGAAAACACAATAGGAGGCCAGCAATAAGTTAAGAGGATAAAAGGCATTTAACCTGGGAAAAAATCATATTGTCTCCTATAGGAAGGACAAATTGCAAAGGAAAGGCCTCACATTCATGGTCAAAGCAACACAAGAACATTTTGAGATCTTGCGTGAAATGTAGCGCTATTTGTGATTGGACAACATATAGTTAATACAAATCCAGATTGATCCACCCATCAATGCACCCATGCCAAAGATGAAGAAATTGAAGATTTTTGCCAACAACTACAGTCTGAAGTTGATCAAGCCTCTAAGCAAGATGTATTCATAATTACTGATAATTGATATGTAAAAGTTGAAACTACAGAAGTGAATTGTAGTTGGAAAATGTGGCCTTGGTCATAGAAAATACTTGCAAGACCAGTGGCTTATTCCTTGCAAATATCTTATTTGGCAGCATAAATAACAGCTGGACTGATGGACTTTACCCCACAGAAAACAAAGGTTTCTTCGCTGACCCGGGAAGCAACTTTGCAGCAACAACAGCAGAGGCGAAATATAGGTCAATTCTGACCTACAGTGCCCCTATTCAGTCAGAGTAGATCTGCCCCCCGCCCCCATGATTTCTGAGCTGTAAATCCATACAGAAGGAAATAGCCTCACCTTTCTCCCACTGAGGGACTGGTGTGTTTGAACGGTTGATCTCGCGGTGACTGGCCCGACACATAACCCACCACACCACCAGTTTGTGGTCTTGCTGCAACATAAGCATGTTGAAATTGCCTCTCCTGAAAATAGCAACGTAGAGCGTGGCATAGTCTTTGAACCTATAAAAACGAGATGTCAAGGACTTGAACTCCAGGGAATGTTCCTGGAGAAGCACACCGTGATTGGGAAAATAGAGGGCGAGCAAGACAGAGATGCTGTATGATACAGATGGGCACAGTGGCTGCAGAAGTGGACTCAACATGATGAGGGGGGCACAGGACTGGGCAGTGGTTTCTTCCTGTCAGTGGAAGCAAAAGCATTGACAGCTGACATTTTCCAAAGGGAGCTCTGGTGTGTTATGCATTGGGCTATTGATCACAAGGTTGGCAGTTCAAACTCACCAAGTGCATTGTGGGAAAAAGCTGAAGCTTTCTTGCCCCATCAACACTCATAGCCGCAGAAACACACAGGTAGATCTGCTCTGCCCAGAGGTCACTAGATCAACTAGATTGGGTGTTATGGTGGGCTAGCAATTTCAAACAATAAGCAGAATTTATTTTATTAAAGAATAAAGGTGAAAATTTATGTATTCTCATTATATGAAGGAAATCTTATAATAAAATTAAATGTCCATTTATAATTTTTAAAAACCCTCCGTAAATTGAGACAAAGAATTTCACTAAGCATATCTACAAGAATCTTTTTTTTTAAGTTTTATTATGACGTGAGTGAAAGTTTATAGAGCACATTGGTTTTTCCTTCAGAAATTCATAGCTATATTTATTATAAGTTCCACAAAGTAATTGCTCTCTTCCCATTTCCTCCCTGTGTTTACCATTCCGTTGGTCCTTCCTGCCATCTAAGCATTATCCCCAGGCAAATGCCGTCCTTTCGATTCGGATAGTTTATTCTGAGTTGGTCATTCCCTGGTGTTATTTTGCCTTATAAGTCTATCATTTGGCTAAAATTTTAGACTTGCAGGGAGTCTCAGAAGCATAGTCTCGGGGGTTCTGCCAGTGTCTCTCAGAGCAGGAAGCCTGATCGTGTGTTTTGTCTACTATTTTTCTACCATTTTATCCACGCTCCTCCAGCGATCCCTTTCATGTACACAGCAGTGGTAGCCCTGCGCCCCCTCGCTCTCGCCTCACAAGAATGGAGGCATGGCAGGCATTTGGACGGATTGTTTCTTTGTGCCTCTGATTTGCTCCACTCTCTCTAAGTCCAGACGAGAGGAGAGAGAGAAATACGCATGATAAGATTGTTCACAAGGTTTGAAGGCCCCAGTTGCTGCTCTCCAAAGTTGGGGGAGAACATAGTCTTTGTGGATTATGTCATGCCGCCTGACCTTGGAGTTCCTCAGACTATTGCTCTGAGCCCTAGATGCCATGACGGATTTCTCTAGATGTTTGGTTATGGCTAAGAAGTTTTCATGCCGTTCTTCCCTATATGTTCTACTATATTTACTGATCTATTTTACAACATACATAAATACATATATAGAAGTAGCCTTTGTCAAAACTATCTGTATTCATGAGGATATTTCCATTAACTTCCCATTCTTGTTCAACGTGTGTGTGTGCATATCTACTCGATTATTATTTTTCACTGTTCCTGCAGGGTTCGTTCATCTCTGGAATAGTATTTCCCCTGGTTGCCTGAAACTCTTGGACTCCTTTCAGTGTCTTCCTTTGACTTAATTATTTTGTGCTGAACTTCTTGTTGTATATTGCCTCCACTTCACCTTTGTTAATACGTACCTACCCATGTTAGCCTGTGGCTTACCCGCCCTTTTCCTCTCACCGCTTCTGACTTCAAAGTATGTTTCTCATCTGAATTTCAAGAACATCTCAAGAGCAGGTCTGATGCTGCCAACACTAGTAGCAGAAGACCTGTTGAGGTGTGGGAGGACATCAAGAACATCATGCATGAAGAAAGCAAAAGACCATTAGAAAGACGATATCAAAGCCAATGTGAGAAGAGTCTCTGAAAGAGGTGCTAAAATAATTGGGGAAAATGATGGAATCAAATAGTCTAACAGAAAATTTCAAGAAGCTGCTTCAGAAGAGAAATGTGCAAAGACCTAGTGTTACACAACCGAAAAGAAAAACACTCTCAAATTATCTTAAACTGAGATAACTCAAGAAAAAAATTCAAGCCCTGGGTTGCAATATTGAGAAATTATAGGGGGAAAATATTGGATGGTACAGGAAGCATCAAAAATAAAATGGGGAAAGTTCACAGTATCCAAAAAGAACTAGTCAACATACCATGTCAGAAGGGAGTGTATGAGCAAGAATCAGTGGTGCTGAAACAAGAAGTTCAAGCTGCCCCGAAAGCATTAGACAAAACCCAGGCTCCAGGAGTTGATGGAGTACCAACTGAAATGCTTCAACAGCATGATGAAACACTGGAAGCACTCAGTTCTCTATGCCAAGAAATTTGAACCTTAGCTACTTGGCCAAATGACTAGAACAGATCCACATTTGTATCCATTCCAAATAAAGCTGACCCAACAGAAGGTTCAAATTATAGAAAAATATCATTGATATCACATGCGCGTGAAAACCGTCCAATAACTGTTGCAGCAGTGCATTGACAGGGAGCTGCTAGAGGTTCCTGCTGGATTCAGAAGAGGATGTGGAGCAAGGGGTATCGTTGCTGATGTCAGTTCACTCCTGGCTGAGAGCAGAGAATACCAGAAAGATGTTTACATGTGTTTCTTTAATTATAAAAAGGCATATGACTGTGAGTGGATTGTAAAAAACTATGGACAACCTTGAGAATAAATTCCAGAACACTTTATACAGGTGGAACTTGTACCTGGATCAAGATGCAGTTGTGTAACTAAAAGAAAGTACTGCTGTGCGGTTTACAATCAAGAGAGGTGTATGTCAGGGTTGTATCCTCTCATGCTTTTTCAATTTTTTATGCTGAGCAAACAATCAGAGAAGCTAAATTATATAAAGAAGAATGCAACATCAGGATTAGAGGAAGACTTATTATTTCAGGATGGATGACAACTCAGTATAAAGAAGACCAAAATCCTCAGAACCTCACCAGTAAATAACATCATGATAAGTGAAGGAAAGCTTGACATTGTCAGGGATTTCATCTTGCTTGTATGCATGATCATGGAAGCAGGAGTAAAGAGGTCAGTTGGGGAAATCCGCCACACAAGGCCTCTATTAAGTGTTGAAAACTAAGGATGTTACTTTGAGGATTAAGATCCACCTGCTCTAAGCCGTGGTGCTTTCAATCACTTCATATACGTGTGAAAGTTGGATGTTAAATAAGGAAGACAGAAGAAGAATCCATGCATTTGAATTGTAGTGCTAGAGAACATTGAAAGTACAACGGACTGCCAAAAGGACAGACAAATGTGTCTTGGAAGAAGTCCAGCCAGAGTGCTCCCTAGAGGCAAAGAGGGCAAGACTTGGTCTCGGCACTTTGATTATGGGGTCAGGAGAGACCAGTCCTGGGAGAGGGACATCATGTTTGGTAGAGCAGAAGGACAGTAAAATAGAGGAAGGCCCTCAGTCAGATGGATGGACGCGGTGCCTTCAACAATGGAGTCAAGCCTAAGAACAGTGGGGAGGATGCCACCGGGCCAGGCCGTGGCTGCTTCTGTGGAGCATACAAGCCAGAACCAACGTGATGCCACCCAAGAACAGCAAACCTTTTGTCATCTGCAAATAGAGCTATGCTTCCTTTCCAATTTGAATGCCTCTGGCTTCCCCTTCTAACCTTTCACTTCTCACCTCCGATACAACACTGAGTAAGAAGTGATCAAGGGCCTCCTTGTCTGGTTCTGGTTTTGCAAGGGGAATGCTTTGGGTCTCTTTCATTGAAGATAATGGTGGCTGTTGGTTTTGTGTATATGCTCTTAATTATTTTTTTCTTCTATTCCTTATACTACTGGGTTCTTTTATTGAGAAGGGGTGTTGGATTTTATCAGAAGCCTTTTCTCCACTGAGTTTATGGTCATGTGGTTCTTTTCCTTTGTTTTAATTGTGTGATGAATTTCATCGATTGCTTTTCTAATGTCAAACTATCCTTGCATAGCCGGTATGAGTTCCCCTTGATCGTGATGTATTATTTATTCTTTTTTTTTTTTGTGGGCATCACTGCTCTCCGGTGGTGGGAGTAGGAGGTCCAGCCCCACTGCTGGAATTGAACCTCCGTCCCAGTGGGCCGCAGTCCCGCACACAACCACTAGGCCACCAGGGCTCAGCCTGTATTATTTATTCTTTCATTTTGATTTTGTTGGGTTCTGTTGGCTAAGATTTCATTGAAAATTTTGGTATCAATGTTCCTCAGGATACTTGTCAACGACTCTCTTTTTCAGTGGTGCCTGCGCCTAGCTTTGTAGCCTTGATGGTGTCACAGAGGAGACATTGGGCTGCTCACAATGCAGTCAGCCATTCAAACCCATTAGCTATGTTCGAAGCCAGTGGCTATCAACCTTCCTAATGCTGCCACCCTTTAACACACTTCCTCATGGTGTGGTGACTACCCCCCCACCCCCAACCATCATAACATTATTCTTGGTTTTTTGGGCCTCACTGCCCTCTGGTGGTGGGAGTAGGAGACTCAGCCTTTGCTCCTGTGGAGCTGGAATTGAACCTCCATCCCAGTGGGCTGCAGTCCCTCGCACAACCACTACGCCACCGGGGCTCAGCCCCATAACATTATTATTGTTGCTACTTCATAACTGTGAGTTTGCTACTGTTGTGAATCATAATGTAAATATCTGATATGCAGGATGTGTTTTCATTGTTACAAATTGAACATAATTAAAGCATAGTGATTCATCACAAAACACTATATAATTATTTATTGTGAAATACTTATTCCTAATGACAAATCGATGAAATGTCTTGAAGTAGGGTGTCGCATGGGTGACAGTCTTCACACCAGGTACTCAATGTGGGCGTACCTGCATGTGGGTGGACCTCCTGCAGACAGATAGAGAAGCGGTGTCTCTTGGTTCCTAAGACCATCGGAAATACATGTTTTCCAATGGTCTTAGATGACCCCTGTGGAAGTCATTTGAGCCCCGAAGGGGTTGCGATGCACAGGTTGAGAACCGTCTGTTCCAGTAAAGATTTACAGTCTCGGGAATTCTGTTTCTTTGGGGTCACTATAAGTGAGAATCAGTTGTAGCAGTGGGTTTAGGTTTTCTGGGGGGGAGGGGGACTCGCTTGGTTTTGGTACAGGGTTACACTAGCTTCATAGACTAAGTTACGTATAGCGTCATTCTTTTCTGTGTTCTAGGGCACTTGGAGCAGAATTTATCTGAGATCTTCTCTGAATGTTTGGTAGAATTCATCAATGAGGCTGTCAGGGTCAGAACTTTTTATTGTTAAAAAGTGGATTTTTTAAATGACTATTCTAATTCCTCTTTTGTGATAGCTCCACTCAAATTGTATGCCTCATGTTATAATGGGCAGGTCGTATGTTTCTAGAAAAATATCCATTTCTTCTGGCTTTTCAAATTTAGTTGAGTACAGTTCTTCATAGTATTCTGTTATAATCCTTTTTACTTCCATTAGTTATGTTGAAAAATCATCCATTTTATTTCTTATCCATTTTTATTTGCTTATGTGAAATTTGTCAGTGGTTTGCTACTTTATTAATCTGTTGTGGTCATTTATTCTTCCTGTTGTTTGGGTAGCAATATCTGTGTCATTTCTGTTTCAATCTACATTATTGTCTTTCTTCCGGTGGCTGTAGATTGTGTTCAGTTTTTTTCTGTTCCACTCTTGTTGGAGATGTGGGGG
This sequence comes from Nesogale talazaci, assembly GCA_004026705.1. Lineage (NCBI taxonomy): Eukaryota > Metazoa > Chordata > Mammalia > Afrosoricida > Tenrecidae > Nesogale > Nesogale talazaci. The sequence goes on from PVJH01001096.1 coordinate 195,781, forward strand.
TAAAAAGGCTTGCTTTTGGTTCTCCTTTCATAAAGTGTCTGTGGATTGCTATCGATTGTACTCTGGATCTGCTTTGAATTCACGATGGCAGTAGCCTCTGGAGGAGTGGCTGAGGGGATGGGGGACAAAGGAGAAGTCAATTCATTGTGCTGTTTCTTTTATGTAAAGAGTACCAATAGGACAGAATGGTAGCGTCTGTTAGTTCTGGGCGACAGCTCCCATGGTGTTGGTGATGTTATCCTTTGTAATATTCACTGTGTTTGATTTCTCAAAATTGAAAAAGTAAATAGAGTTGAGACATTATTATTCATTATTTAGTCTTAGACTCGGTTGCTGTGTAAGTATTGGATGTCTGTTTGTTTTAAGAAAAATGCATATATAAATATAAGCATAGCTAAGATAGTTAAGTTTTGCCTGTGTACACAAAACATGCTTTATTTATGTGAACGTGGCCTTTATACAAACTTATGAGGAGTCCGTCATGAGGCTTCACAGCTTTGGACGGAGCATGTGTATGAAGAACGCCTTCCAATGGAGCCATCCTCGCGCCCCGCAGCCACGAAAAGCATCCGTTTTGTCCTGGAGCCCAAATGCATACAGACGGACGGAGAAGCAGGAAGGTCAAAACAATTTTCCCCACCATGACCAAGACGTGTTGGCTCAAGACTGTTAAAACTGGAAATCTGAAAACCACTGGGGTTTGCTCGGTGACGCTGTAGCGTGTCTCTGTCAAAAGGCTGACGAAGATGGGTCTCCCCTCTGACAGGGACCCCTGTCTGCGCTTCCTTCCCTCTGAGGCTTGGAACCCAAGGGGCATGGAGGCCCTGCTTTGGCCGGTAGGGGGCGCTCCCAGGACCGTTTAGTGCGCATGTGCGGGCGGAGGGCGTTACCGCCTTGCTGTGTCTGTGTTCAAAAGAGGTGGAGTGCAGACTGGGCACCCAAAGCCCATCAATAGGTGAAGCGACATCCTCTTGCAGAAGGGTTGCAGGGAGGAGAGGAGCCAGTCAAGGTGCAGTGTAGTAACGATGAAATATGCAACTTTCCTCTAGTTCTCAAATGCTTCCGCCCACCCACTATCATGATCCCAATTCTGTCTTACAAATCCAGCTAGACCAGGGGATGTACACTGGAGCCGGAAACAAGGGGAATTTAGGGTAGATGATCCTTCAGGACTACTGGGAGGGCAGAGGGAGGGTGGGATAGAAAGGGAGAACCAATTTCAGCGATCTATATATAACCTCCTCTCTGGGACATGGTCCACAGAGAATTGGCTGAAGGGACACATCGGACAGTTTACAATATGAAAAAGTAATAACAATTTGTAAATTAGTAAGGGTTCATTGGGGAGGGGAAGGGAAATATGAGGAGCTGGTACTGGAGGCCTAAGTGGAGGGAGGATGTTTTGAGAGTGATGATGGCAACAAGTATGCAAATGTGGCCTGCAGACAATTGATCTATGTATGGATTGTGATGGGAGTTGTATGAGCCCCCAATAAAATGATTCTTTTAAAAAAAGTGGGGGGGGACGGGAGCTTATACCAGGAGCTCATGTGGAAAATATTTGGAAATGAATACGGCAATATGTGTACAAATATGTTTGATACAGATGATGTACTGAATGTTATGAGAGCTGGAAGAGCCCCCCCCCCAAAAAAAAAAAAAAACATAATAGGACACTTCATATAAGAACTGGTACTTTAGGGACATTTTGACATGTTCCTGAGATGGTTATTGTCAAATCAATGTGGACTTCAAAGAGACTAAGTGTTATACTGCAAGGCTGAGGCTTTGAAATAACAATCACTACAGATAGGAGAATGAGGGGTGAACTTCCCAGCTGACCTGGTTGATCTCACTCTCCATTGGCGCCCAGAGGAGCGAGGTATCTGGAGGAAGAACTGCGCATGCTCTGTGGCCTCTTTCCTGCTGCAGGTTTGAAGCCCTCCTCGTTCCCATCAACTAAACCAACAGCGAAGGCAGTATTCTGGGCGTCTTGTATCTGCCCTCCACCTCTCAACTGGCTCCATTAAGAAAGGAAAAGCAATAAATGTTATTTATTGCTCTCCTCAAAAAAACTTTGTCGTCAATTAACGTCAAGATGTTAAAATGATATCATTAATGGAAGCCTTATTCCAACCAATACTTTGGACACCAAATTTATTCTTCTAAGAGTTGCCCTGTCTGAACAGTGAATTGCGTTTGCTCCCTTACTTTTAGGCTTCATAAATGTAGTTCTACAAAAGGTATCTATGTACTAGATTGTCATGGCATGCTTGGAAGCTCATATTTTGAGATAGACCCAATTACAATGTACTTTTTATTAGCTACACGGGGACTAGTGCACGCAGAAAATGTATATTTCAACCAAATGTTCCTGCAGAGCACACTAAGAGCAAGAAAACCAGCCTGCTGTCATGGAGTGCGGTTCTTCATGTGACCAGCTGCACGCTGGCAGAGAATGGGGATGTTAGGGATGAATTAGTGTTCTAATCTCTTTGGGATTTCCTTTATATTTGTGGTAGTTTCTGACTGACATTGACTGTAACTATAGCTTTCTGTTTATATTTAAGGAAAGGTCCATTTCTGCAGGAGGATGCAGAACATTTGCACTCCAGTGTTGAATAAAAGCTACTGTTCTGCGAGAAGGATACAAAAATGCTGATTTATAAGGACACGTTCCAATCATAGCGATGTAATTCTTCCAAACTATTCCTTCTCAGGTCCTGGGCCCAGTAGACCTCCAGCAAAGGATGACTCTTCTTTCCCAGAACACTCAGCCTTCAACACATCTTTCCATGCTGCAATCAGACACAGAAACTGGAAACTCCTGACAGGCTACCCAGGTAGTAGAATGCTTGGCTTCGCCAACTCCCCTCCCCCAGCAGACAGGCGGGCTAGGCCCCCTGAGCGACACCGTCAGTCTCTGCTTGCCGCTGGGTCTCTGTGCCCTTGGCCATTTGTCTGGAAAGCAAGGCCATGGTTACCCTTGCTCCAGTCGCTTCCCATCCCCTGTTCTCTCTGCCCCTTCCCTCTTCACCTGGCTCCTCAAGACTCCTCAGCCCTGCTGCTCCCCTTACTCCTCTCAGGCATCAGAAATCAAAGTTCTGGTGAAGTCGTCCAGGGGCACATGTGTCACAAGAAGCCACCACTCTGTGCCTGCGTTTAAGACTGTAACGCTCCCTGAAGTCAGAGCCTGCCTAGGGTGCTCCTCCCCCAATAAACCATTGTATTATGTCTTTGCCAGGATGTGGCTACTGGTTTCCACCGCCTTCTCAATCCAATGTTTCTGAGATACCTCCACCGGACCCACCGACCAAAACGCTCTGGCTCTTTGATATCGATCAAGACCCTGAAGAAAGACACGACCTGTCCAAAAAACACCCCCTTATCACCAAGCAGCTCCTCTCCCGGCTGCAGTTTTACCACAAGCACTCGGTGCCCGTGAACTACCCCGCACAGGACCCCCGCTGTGACCCAGCGGCCACTGGGGCATGGGGCCCATGGATGTAGGCCTTCGGACATTTGGGGGCGGGGAGCATTAGAAAATCTTTTTCTCGTAAGTCGGATCCCAGGCCTTTATTCATGTGACTCCATCTCCTTTGCTTTCCCAGCCTGGGTTCACCTGTCCCTTCTGTTATTCCTAACCCGTGCGCATTTCAAACACTGGAAGCTGATGAATTCAAGGCCGGCCTGGCTCTGGGCTGGAGTGTATGTGCAGAGATGACTGGGTCCATCTGGGGCACAGCTGGGAACTCCACTGGAAATGGAAAGTTCCAAAATGGAATCCCAGAACCTGGATGCGCTGCCCCTGTGTGCCTCACAAGTCATGTAGGTTTCCCGTCTGCCAACAGCTGGCGTCACTCGAGTTTCTTGTAACAAGTGAAGGGACCCAACCATGATGAATGGTTCTGTTGCCCCAGGGTCTCCCGTTCTGGCCTTCCCTGAGGATAAACACGCTTCCTGCTCCTGCTCTTTCATAAGGCCCATTGCATTGTTAGAATCCCCATGGAAACGCCTGCTTCCCTGTATTAATTTTTACAATAAATACATATTTTGTGTTAGTTCTTAATTGGTTTCCCCTCCCTCAAACTTTTCTCATTTTGGGTTGACTTCTCATCACCCCCAACCCCCTGTGCCTCTTTTCCTACCCTCCTCTCTGACCCAGGTGCCTGTACCCAGAAGGGCTGCTGGGCTGCCCACCTTGATTTGTGCTCATTTTCACAACACTGCTGGGCTCTTCTTTCCTTTGCCTGGCCAGCAAGCCATGGCATTGTGGGGACGAAACCCTTTGCGGAAGCTGGCCCCCTGCCCCTGGGGCCGATGGACTCTGGCTTTTTGATGTTCACTGTAGCGCAGAGGGGCCCGCCCCTTCGTGTCATTGTTCAGCAAGGTGGTTTATCTAAGCAGCATGGAGTCCATCCATGGTTGGACTCCAGAAAAGAGTGGGAGGAGCTGTGACTCCCTAGCTCTGTAAGAAGAAACCTCAGAACAGGATCTCATGTGATGGTGGAAGTGGGTAGGTGAGGCCTTTGTCCTGGGGCATTTTGTTAATGAGGAAGAGTCAGGTAGGCGTGTGTATTGGCCAAGGAGGATGGCGCATCATTTTGCTTTCTCCCCGAGTTTCTGGCTCCAAGTAAGATTCCCAACTTATTGGGGCGGGGAGCTAAAACTGCAGAGTCTGAGCTCCAGTGCTTTCTCAGCCGGGGGAGCCACATCAGAACCTGAGTCACTCCCGAGAGCATCAGCCGCTCAGAGTCAGACAGGCAAAAAACGCATCCGCAGCTCTTTATCCACTGCCCATCCCCATGCCTAGAACAGTGTCTGCTACAGAAAAGGCACTGGGGCTTCTTATGCTTTGTTTTCAATAAATGAATGGACATGACCATGAGAAAGCCTTATACCATGAAAGGCACTAGACCAATGAGCTGAAGGAGGATGCCTACCGTGGCCCCCCTGTTGTCGGGTGAAAACAGAACTTCTCCACAATTATTATGCTCCAAATATTAAGCAGACTATTTACCAGCATTTGTTATGGAAGTTAGCTATTCTCCCTGAAACTCCTAGTTATCTAAGGCTTTTGTGTTGTCTTACTGCGCGCTAACTCCCCTGCTGTCAGGATGATGGCTCGCTTCCCTCAGAGCCTATGGGTGGGACTCAAGAGCCATTGTTATGGCCCCTAACCTGACAGAAAAGTTTATCTACCCCCAGAGACCCAAGATCTGGTCCCATCATTCCCACAGTCACGCAGGCATCCCTAAGACCACTCCCCTTATCACCATATAGCCCTTAAGACAGCCCTCTCCTATGACATATGTCCTTGCCTGTAATTAGGGGCCTGGCTTGGCTCCAGAGGGCATATAGGGATGGGACATAGGATAGAGAGAAAGCCTGCCCCTCTCAAGCTTGCCTCTATCCAGGCTGCCGCTCTCCTGTCTCCCTCTCCACGTGGACCATCTAGCGGAGCGGAGGTGAGCATGTACCATGAAAGGATATATATGTAACTTGTAATGCTCTTTTCTCTGCCTCTCGTGATCTCTATATCGTGTTATAATAAATAATAATTATCACTACACAACTGCCTGTTGAACCCTTCCTGTGAGTATATCAGAGGACTGATCACCCCCAGATATACTGTCACTTTTCCATTGGGAAGCCACGCTCTTGGGGTAGGAAGTGAGTCTGCGTAGCTGACTGTTCAATACAAAATGAACAGGTTTGTATTGGAAGAAGGACAGTCGAATGCTCCTTAGAAGAAAGGAGGGTGAGGCCCAGGGTGATATACGCTGGGCATGTTATCAAGAGGGAGCAGTTCCTGGAGCAAGACCTCAAGTTTGGGAAAGTAGGGGGTCAGAAAAAAAGAGAGGAAGGCCCGCAAGGGAATGGATTAATACAGAGCCTCTAGCAATGGGCTCAAATATAGCTGCCCTGGTGCAGGTGGCCCAGACCTGGGCAGTGTTTCACTCTGTGGGGCATCAGTCACTATGAATTGGAACCAAGGTGGTGGCATCTAGAATAACCACCTTTACCCTGTTTTAATGATGACTGCTGGACATAAATGGTGCTAGAGCTAATGGAATCTCTTTGACCCACCCTATCCTAGGTGGTTTGGATACCCCTCCTGTCACCCCTCATCTATGGCAGGTCCTGTAACCTCACTGAGCCAAGGGCTCACTCTGGATCCTTCTAGTCTTGTGGCTACAGGTAGCTGTTAATATTATTGGTGGCCATCATCATATGATACTCACTTGCTCTCCTTACTGCATCCCAGCAACGGTCCCCAGCCTAGTCTCCAGATAGCCACAAATGACTCCAATGATATGTCCTCCAGGGACTTAAAGGAAGTTTCAAAAACTTTAGTTCTGGTATAGATAAATAAAATTCTTTTGCGTGTTTAGTCCATAATAGAATGTGTCTCGTTCAATCTTATTCTCCACATGAATGTGACACAGGCTGGTGTGCTGCTTCTCAAAGGGATCTGGTGTCAGGCTTCAAGGAACTAAAATTATATCACTATAGATGAGGGGAGTACAGACTGGGGATCAAAAACCCACCGATAGGTGAAGCGACATCCCCTTACAGAGGGGCAGCAAGAAAGAGATGAGCCAGTCAGCATACACGGGAGCAATAATGAAATATGCAGCTTTCTCCTAGTTTTTAAATGCTACTTCCAACCCACTATCATGATCCCAACTCTACCTTATAAATCTGGTTAGACCAAGGGATGCCAGGAGCCAGAAACATGGGGAATTCAGGACAGATGATCCCTTCAGGACGTGTTGAGAGTGGTGATATTGGGATGGTGGAGGGAAGGTGGAGTAGGATGGGGGAAGCAATTACAAGGATCTACATATAACCTTCTCCCTGGGCTATGGAAAACAGAGAAGTGGGTGAAGGGACACATCAGACAGTGGATGATATAACAAAATAATAATAATTTGTAAATTATTAAGAGTTCATGGGGAAGGGAGGATGGGAAGTTGGTACCAAGGGTGTAGGTAGAAGGAGGATGTTTTGAGAATGATGATGGCAACAAATGTGCAAATGTGGACTGCATACAATTGATGTACGTATTGATAGTGACAAGAGTTTTATGAACCCCCAATAAAATGATATAATAAAAAAAAGTATGTGAAAATGTCCATATCTCATTAGAATGTTATTTCTTCTTGAGTTTGTTTTGCCTTTAAATAAAATTTTGTCTAATTAAGGAAGACTTCATTTTTATTTTTTTTATTGCTGCTACATGGTTACTCCCAATTTGGGGGACAAAATAAAGTTCATCTTTTAAAATATCCCAGCTAACCTTGTTGCATGTGTATTATACCACTTAATAAAATGGATGGATAAGTTAGCTACTGTAATGAAAATGTAATTTGGCATCACTGCTCTCCGGTGGTGGGAGTAGGAGGCCCAGCCCCACTGCTGGAATTGAACCTCCATCCCAGTGGGCCGCAGTCCCGCGCACAACCACTACGCCACCGGGGCTCAGCCTAAAAATTTTTTTTAAAGAACTGTCAGTCACTGGCCTAAGACTAAAAACTATAAAATACAAGAGGAGGAGGTTAAGGGAAAGTAGAAGTGAAAATAAATGTTCTATTACTGCATAATAAATAGCCTATCTTAGATTGAATTGTTTCCCCAAAATATGTCAACTTGCCAAGACAGAATTCCCAGATTGTGTGATTATCCTGCATTTTGTGGTTAATGAAGCAGGATTAGGTTATGTCAAGTGAGGGTTAAATTATATTTGTTATGCTAATGGGGAAGAATGAGAGTGGTTGGCATCACCCATTCTCACTGCCCTTACTGAATTCACAGTCCTGATCTAAGAGGGGTGTGGCTTATGGGAGATAAAAGGAGAGAGAACCAAGCAGAGATAGACAGAGAGAGAGAGAGAGAGATCTCACTTACCATCCCCAAAAAAGGGGGTGGGGGTGAGGAATTAAGCGTAGTGGTTGTGCACAGGACTGCAGCCCACTGGGACGGAGGTTCAATTCCAGCAATGGGGCTGGGCCTCCTACTCCCACCACCAGTGAGCAGTGATGCCCCCCCTCAAAAAAAAAAAGAAGATCCTTTAGTTCTGTTATCCCTGAAATGAGAAGCTCCCAGCCCCAGGGGGAAAGTGGTATAACCATATGTATGCGTGTATAAGCTGAGTTTTTCAGCACATTTTTAATGCAGGTCTTGTGATAAAATTAGGTGCCTTGGCTAATACTCTGGTTGGCTTATACTCGAGTATATATGGTTCATAGAAATATCTGAGGAATACCGGCTGATGGATCTGCGAAAGAGCCAAGAACCTTCCCTGAGAGCTGGCACCCTGAATTCAGATTTTAAGGTGTGAAAACTATGCAATTGGAGTTTTTCTGTTAGAGTATTACTGCCTCACTAAGATATGGCCAAAAACTTAGCAGCTTAACCAGTGAACACTATGTCACAATAAATATTTAGGTTATACATTTTATGATTTCTATCTTATATATCAACCCAAAATACTTTAAAACCGAAACAGACAGTATCAGCCATAGAAGAAGATCCTTTGGTTCTGTTATCTATTCCTGAAATGAGAAGCTCCCAGCCCCAGGGGGAAAGTGATATAACCATATATATGTGTGTATAAGCCGAGGAAAGGGAACTCTACATTTCTTTCAGTTTATATAATAGGTGTGGGTGTATTGTATAGAAACAAATTCTGAGACATTCATATAGGAGTAAGAGAGAGCTTTATATCAAGAAGTAATTATATATGAGGAAAACATCCCAGCCTATCCCAGCCTGTCCAGATCAAGTCCATAACTCTGATACTAATCCATAAGTCCAATATTAATCCATAAATCCCTTTTCAGACCCATGCAGCTAGCTGCAGTGATGCAGAACGTAGGAAGATCAGAGGCCAGTGGGGGCAAAGTTGTGTGGCTTCAATGGTGGTGGACGCATCTCCAGGGGTCTGGCAGATCTCCAGGTGGCTTGCCAATAGGGAGGTGAAGCAAAGAGCAGGGGAGGTTTCCAGGACCCTCCTTGTGGGAAGGCCACACCCACAAGGAGACATCATCAAGTTTTAACCTGATGGACAGGCTAATTCCTTCACTCTTGTACCTTCAAGTTGACATAGGACTATGTAACTACCACAGGTGTTGTGAAAGCACACACACTTGTAAGTAAAATGTGTTAAATGCTCAAGGAAAATTACCTAGTTGAAGAAATCCTGTAAATGTAGGATTCATGTAAATGCAAAAGATTACCCACCAAGTTAGATTTCCAAAGTTGACAATTTGTTACCAAGCATTTTCCTAAAGGGTTCATATTCATGTACAAGATTCTTCCCCATTGTGTTTGTTTTGTTTTTTTCAGAAAAGTCCAGTCAGTATTAAATGTATTGAAATAGTCTTTATCCTTCCCAGTCACAACTCAATGTTTAAAGTAAATTTTTCAAAGTAGAGATTAGCTAAAGTCCTGTCACCCAGTCCATTTCCAAACCAGCCTCTCACCCTGGGCCATCCCATCAACATCAGCATGTGGATTCAAATGAACCACATCACTCTATGTCTCACCAGTGGAGCCTTGTTGCCATGGGAGCCATCCATCAGAATGTTATGAAGCTAAAAAGGAGAGATTGGCTCACATTTTGCTGAGTTTGGCCTCAAGAACCTGGAGAAACACTTTAATTCTCAAACCAATTCACTCAACGAATCATTGGATTAGCGTTCATTTATTTCATAATCTTTGCTTGTCTCCGTTGCTGTATCAGAGATACCACAAACAGATAGCTTCACCATGACCCTCTCACAGTTGAAGAGTCTAGAAGTAGGAATTGAGCACAGGCTCTGAGAGAGCTGGTTTTCTTCCTCAGTCAGCTCTAGGAGAAGTCTTAGTCTCCTTTTCACATTTCCAGAGGTCCTTGGAGTTCTCCAGGTGTCTTTCATCACCGTTCTCAAAGGATGCCCTCTGCCTGCCCCTGGCTTTTCTTTCTGAATGGTTGTGTTAGGCCAAGTTGTCTAGAGAAACAAATCCAGCAATAGCCATCTGCATATAAGAAAGAGCTTTATATTAAGAAGTAATTATATATCAAGAAGGCATCCCAACCCAATCTGACTCAAGTCTATAAGTCTGATGCTAGGCATAAGTCCCTCTTCTGCCTTCAGTAAGGCAGAATGGTAAACAGGGATGCAATAAGATGACAGGCCAGTCAGTGCAGAGTCACGTGGATCCAAGTTTGGTGGGAATGTGGTAGGAAGGTGCCCACAGCTCTCAAGATTGGATGGGGGACATGAGGCAGCCCTGGTGGTAGACACAGAGTCCCAGTGAGGAAGATGAAATAGCAGATGGAGCAATTCCCAGAGTCCCTCACTCTTAAGAGTAAAGGCCACACCCTCAAAGAGGTGTCTTCAAGCTATCATTTGATTGACAGGTTTGATTTCACTCCCACACATTCAGGTATTTTCAAAGTCACATAAAAATGAACTGTCACAGTGATAGTCAAGTCCCTTCTCTACTAGTTCTTCCTTTTATGTAAAATAAAAGATGTGAGTCCTTTGAGTTAGAGCTGGTCTTTAATATTTACTGCTTGCTTTTCCAGAATGAGACTCCTCTCTGCTGTATCTTGTTGTTGTTGGTTAGCATTCTTGACTCTGTTATACATACTTCTGTAATTGTGAGCATATGAAACTCAGGTTGGGGGAGTCAGTGGAGACAACTGGAATAAGGATTCCTGGTGGGTACAGCAGGGGAGGGGTTGGGGAGCCAATATGTGTTGAAAATGAATGTGGTGGCGATTGGATATCACTGCTTGATATGACTGAACTATTGAATGGAATGATGTGTACGTTATATCTAGAAAAATGATGTGGGGGGATTAAAATGGGCATGTCGTATGAAAAACTTTATGCTCACAGAAAAGTGTGCCTTGATCAAGAGTGCGATGGGTACAAGAGTGATGTGAGCAAGGGGGGCTCAACACGCCTTCTCTCTGAAGAATGTGACTCAAGCTAAAACCCACCATAATATATAGAGGTTAAGATTTGTAACATCATAAAATGGAGAATAATCAGATCGCGAAGGAAGTACCACACAGTACTGGGAATGATAGTCCAATCAAATTAACACATATTTTAGGGGGGCACCCTTCAACCCCTGACAACTGCATTCTTTTTCTGATGATAGACATGCAACCCCACTAACCCACTGTTAAGTCAAAGAGACCAGCGAAGACAGCAGGACCACGCCATTGGTTTGCAAGGCTGCACTCACTAAGGAAACAGCATGCATTTGTCTTCCTTGTGTCAGCTGGTGGGTTTGAACTGATAGCTTTGGGGTTAGCAGCCAAACCTTTCATCACTGCACCACCAGGACTCCTGATAATAGAATAGGTATCCATTTAATATCAGGGGATATAGGATCAATTTCAACAACTATCGAAGGACATGAATCCATAACTAAATCCACAAACCACTATCCGTAAATCATGATGAACCTCCTTTTACCACAAGGAATGTAAATTGCCCATCCCAGGTGGTTTTTCAAATCTTGCTGTGCCCAGCTGAGCCCTGATTAGAGAATCAAGATGATAGATAAGTAAATTGGTAAATTTGGAAAATCATTTTATTCCCAATACTAACATGCAGGTTCTTGGGGGTTTTCCTTGCACAGGAATTCAGTCTGACACCAATCATCTCCACCCACTCCTTCCACGGGGCACAAGAGGAGGCCAACACAGGTGGAGCTTGAGTGCAATCACCCAAGCAGCTCCAGCCACAGCCAGGGAGACAATACGGCTGGCAGCACCCTGGACTCTTGTTCCAATCACTGGGGGGAATAGGCAGAAGGAATAAAACACACACAACCCCACCCCACCTGAGCCAAACAGCTTAGTGTGCTTTATTTAAATCCACAAAGGTCGGCTTTACACTGGCATGTTTTTGCCAGCATTTTGCAGGTGGTATCAAGCATTCCGTGATAGACACCACAGGTGAGAATGGGCCAGTGGAAGGCAGAGCCCCTGGTGCCTGATCACACCTGGTGGGTCCATCAAGAACTAGACGGACTGCGAGAACCGAGCGGTTTCCCTTGATGCTCTGAGGCCAGCAGGCAGGAGGGGGAGGAAGACCCTGGAGAGATCAGCCACCAGCCGCAAAGCAGAGGCCGTGTACAAGGACCAAGAAGCCAGAGACAACACATCGTAAGTCTGATAAGGAACTTCACTTTATGTTGTATTTTGCTTGTGCACCCTGGGAATAATTGAATTTGTGTGTGTGTGGTACTGTTTTGTAAGCTGCAACCCTTCCTTAGTGGTCCCTCTGAGTCAATTAGGGAAGCAGCTAGTTTGGTTTGAAATGTTGCTTGTTTGGGTGTCACAGTAGGTCATCCAGTTTTTCTTGGTTCTGTAGGCTGGGCCTGAATGAAAGTGGAAGGATTGGAAGGGGGTGGGGATGTCAGGATGGAAATAATGCTCCCACCCCCCTTTCAGCTGGGGAAAAGCCACTCAGTGATGCCTGCCAGTCTTCTACCCTGAGCTCCCAGCTCCTCCTTTCCCCTAACATTGGCTAGGGCTCCCCAAGCCCTCCGCCTGGATCCCCCATGCACAGCTGACAAAAGATATTGCCCCCATCTCAGCAGGCCTACAGCCCCTCTGCCTGCCCCACGCTCACTTCAGTGGTCCTTCCACCCTTCTGCTCAATTCAAGTCCCTCTGCCTGCCTGCTTTCAGATCGTGTGTCTGTATGTGGGCGTGTGCATGTGTGTGCGTTTCAAGCCACTCTGTTCATTGATGTCCAAATTGTCTCATCTCTAGAAGGGTATTATTCATTGGTTGTCTCCCACGATGACCTCTGGTTAAAAAATAATGTCATTGTGATCCTCATGTCTACATGTTCGATTCAGTAGCACCCATCACCGCCACGATGCTATACAACCGTTGCCACTGTCAAGTCAAACACCCTTGTCATGAAGTCGATTCTGACTCAGAGCCCCTGGAGGACAGGTTAGAGTGCCTTGTGTGGATTCTGATGCTGTGCATCTTTATGGAAGTAGACCGCTAGATTCTCCTCCCTCGGGTGAGCTGGTGTCCTTGAACAGCCGAGTGAGTGCCAGGGCCCCTTGCCACCACCAGGCTGTGTGGTGGTGGTGGTTAGGTACTGTGGAGTTGGTTCCAATGTATAGCTGTGCTGTGTGCAACAGAAAGAAACACTGCCCTGTCCAATACCACTAGGCCACTGTGCTTCCAGCAGCAACTCTGTCCCCCTTGAGCAGTAACTCCATGGCTTCCTCTACCCAGCCCCACAAGGAAGCTCTTTGTGATCATTATCAAGAGGAACCCAGTATCGCTGTATCCATAAACGCAATGAATACACATCGCTCTTAAGTTCAAGCAAAGCTTCAGAGCCTGAGGAGAGGGACTTAGGGTGGCCCCTGAGATGACGTGTGTACATGAGAGAACTGACATAACTTTCTCACTCACTGACTTAGTGAGTTGCACTAAGGCCAGGTCTCCCTCTTAGAAACGTTGCTGTGGAGACAGAGAAACTCCCACAGGGCAGAGTGGCTGTCTGTGGGGTGTGCCCAGGCCCAATGCATGGCACTCTGTGGGCTATCTCTCCTGGGGTCTAAAGGCTTCCTGATAGGCTGTTGTCCCCTCCATCTGGCCCTTTCTGCCCTGAAGAATGGCAGCTCTAAGGAACAGCTTGTTTTGCTCTCGTGCCTGGACACCCCAAAGCCAGGGAAGCACTCAAAAGCGATACACACAGTAAGACATCAACACACACATCCTCTGCAACACAGAAAAGTCACTGAGGAGCCAAGACAGAGGCACCAGGAATGTGGAGGGCCAGGCGGGTGGAGACGCCAGACCGACAGATGAAATGTTTGGAAGAAATGAGCCAACAGGGAAAAGAAAGGGGAGGGCCACTTTCCTGAGCCAGGCCACCCAGCTGGAGAGCTGATGCCTTCTCCCTTGCTTCATTTCCAGGTCTGCGATCCCTGGCCCTGGGATCAAACGCTTCCCCTTCCAGTGCCACAAATGTCTAGAAACGGCTGCTGTGCTGCCCCACCCACCAGCTCATAGCCCTTCGGTACCCATATGGCCCTTGTCTGGCCCAAGTTAACACAGCCTCTTTGGGGACTGCGATTAGCCCACCAACATGGCTGACCTAGGACATGCTTGATACCAGATAAAGGAGCTCTGGTGGCAGGGTGGGTGGGTTACATAATTGGCCTGCTGGCTGAGCAGAGGTCGGCACTCAAACCCACGCGCTACATCCTGGAAGAATGGGACTTTGTAAATGTGCTCCTGTAAAGAGGCACAGTCTCGGAAACCCAGAGAGAGGTCAACTCTACCCTGCAGGGTCGCCGTGAATCAGAATCCTCTCACTGGCCACGAGTTTGGGTTTGGTTTGGTTTACCAGCTAAAGGAGGCCTGAGGACCCTGTCAGCTGAGCAGTACAGGAGACTACTAACCACAATATCAGCAGTCCAAGTCCACGAGTCATTCTGTGGGCGAGAGATGGGGCCACTCACACCCTTAGTGAGGTACCTACAGCCTCAGAAACCCGGAGTCAGAATCGGCTGGATGGCTTCTCAGTGTGGCTTGGGGGCCTTTGATACACCTGATGAAGCGCTTGGCTGATTGAAGCAAGTGAATGGACACAGCTGCTAACAAAGAAGTGTAACTACGCAGAGGTGAGTTGGAAGAAAGACTTGGTCACTGAAAACCGGCCACTGAAAACCCAGTTCTACCTGACAATACATGGTGTCACCATGTGTTGGAATCCACTAGATGGCAGCTGGGTTGGTTTGTGACGGAGTTACAAGTCAGGTGCCATTTGACTCTTAGAATGGCCACTGAACTCACAGTACTGATCTCCCGGTTAGATAAATGTTGTTTCCTTCTTTGAGATTATATGTCATGACATCATATAGTCAATAAAAAGTTGGTGCTGGAATACAGAATGCTGATCACCCCAAATCCCTGCTGTGCTACCCGGGGCTACTCCTCAGCAGCCCCTAGCCCAGGCCCTGCCACCCTTAGCTCCTTTCTTGTCCTGTGCTTCTAAGGCAGCGGTTCTTAACTTTCCTAATGCCGCGACCCTTACATACAGTTCCTCATGTTGTGGTGACCATAAAATTATTTCCATTGCT
Organism: Nesogale talazaci; assembly: GCA_004026705.1. Lineage (NCBI taxonomy): Eukaryota > Metazoa > Chordata > Mammalia > Afrosoricida > Tenrecidae > Nesogale > Nesogale talazaci. The sequence goes on from PVJH01001096.1 coordinate 210,909, forward strand.
ACTTCATAACTGTAATTTTGCTACTGTGATGAATCGGGAAACCCTTGTGAAAAGGTCATTCGACAGCCCCCACTCCCCACCCCAAGGGATCGAGACCCACAGATTGAGAACTGCTGCTCCAAAGACAAAGTGTACTAACTAGGTAGGAAGCTGGGCTTCAAACTGATTCATTCTGGTCCAACCTCCTGATGAGCGTTCACCTCTCCTCCACCTGCCCCAGCCCCACCCCTTGATCTAGATACTGAATCAGTATCTCCCCTTGGACAAACTCCTACAGATCCTTCTTAAACCAATTAGCTGAGGGGCCAGTTAAAACGTGGATTCTGATTGCGGAGGGGCGAAAGGCAAGTTCTCAGCAGGAAGTTGAACTGGAATGGACCGGTTTAAAGCCCCACCAGAAAGGCCTGCTCTTACTAGTGGGGGTGGGGGTGGGGGAGTCTGTGAGTGAGGGATAGGTGCATTGCAAGAATTTCAGACCATCTACAAAGCGAGCGCTGTGTGATGGCTGGAATGTGGGAAGCCACGGTGGAGGCAAGAAGTAAAGACAGCCAAAGGGATGTGAAAGATAAACTAAGATATAGGATAAAAAGGTAATTAGAAGTTTGGGGGGAGGTGGAGGGTTGGGCGGAGAGGGGGCGCATGTGAAAGGAGTGGCAATGATCAACCTGGAAAGGAAACGTATTCATTTTTCACTTAATGTAAAAGTCCCTTTCCCGTGGTTAAGCAGGTGACCATCGGTAATCTGGCCCCAGTCAGGTCAGACTAGCCCAGCAGCACCCTGGATTGGAGTGGCACCAAGAAAATGTCCTGAGGCTAATTTCAGGCTGAAGAAATGGCCCAGAGACCAGAAAATTGGGCCGGGAAAAGCAAACTCGATTGTGCCCGCATCAGAGGTTTTGAATGATGCCCTCTTTGGCCGGCATTGATCCCTCTTGCCCTGGTGGCATAATGGGCTACGTTCGTCGCTGGACTGCTAACCACACAGCCAGCGATTCGAAACCACCAGCTGTTACAAGGGAGAAAGAGGACATGGAAAGAGTGACAGTCTCAGCAACCCAGAGGGGCCATTCTCCTCTACGGTGGGGTCACAAAGCATCAGAAGGCACTCCAGAGCACTGAGTTGAGCTCTCTCTTCCAGCCAGCCACCCTGTCCCAAGATAGGATCAGAATCATGTCATTGTTCTAGGGAATGGCTTAGCTAGATCTCCTTCATTACTTTGGAGTTAGGCTCCTTGATAACTTGAGGGGTTTGTACAGGAGTCATCACGATGATGTGTCTCATATCATCACGGGTAGGTGCAGCCCAATCTTCATAGAGCATTAATCCAGTTCCTGCCATCAGGAGTGGCCCATGCACCCCACCCCACCCCTCCCCCTGAGCTATTACATGAGCAGTGGAGACTCCCTTGGGCCCAGTGAGAGGAGTTTGGGACATCATCATTATTGGTTCCATTACTTAACCTTTTACTTAATGCCAAGGACAAAGAGTTCAGAATTTGTGATGTATGCAGTATGCTCCAGTTACAGAAAACCAACCCCACCCACTGTACTTAGGACCATCCAGTCATTCAAGAATGGTCGCTCTTTTTGTTTGCTGCTTTGATGCTACTGGTGCTGTTTGGTAGAGCTTATGGATAGTAATAGGTACTCTATGCAGTGTTGCAGCATGTCATTTACTGATGTTATTCTCATGCCAATCCCCAAAGGCAAAGATTGGATTTATAACGATACTACTAATAAAAGGCAGGGATAATGAAAACCATAGATGATAGATAGATAGATGAATATATAAGTGTATGTGTGTTTGTGCATTTCAAAAGGTCTCCCAAGGTCACTGTGACCTTGACATGGACCTCACTCTGACCTTCCACTCTGGTTCAGAGTGGGCTCTAACTCTTCATGGGAGTAGAAAGCCTCGTCTTTCTCCCGCAGAGCAGCTGGTGAGATTGATCAGCCAACCCTGTGATTAACCCAGTAGTATGCCATTGAACCCCATCCCCAGAGGGGGTTCTATCAGGCCTGATGCAAGGGAAATGGGTCCAGCTGAGCTCTGTTATGTGGATGGGTACCCTTTGTTTTTGGATACAAAAGAGACCCCTCTCTCAAATAAAACTTAAGGGAACATCTACTAAAGGTTCAGGGACAAAGACAATGACACAGACACATCACCCCAAGGAGAGAGGTTATTAGCATGAAGTCAACATGGTATCTGAGGATCCAAGTTGAGGCTATCTAAGTAAGGCACAGAACAAGGGAACTGTCACAAAGTCATGATTGGTGGCAGATCAGTATCTCATGGTTATAGAGGGGACTACAGATGCAGGAAAGCCACCATGACTGGGGCATGGACATGGACATTGTTAGATAGAAGGCTACACAATTAGTCCAGTGTCTTCCAGTCAAGGCAGTCAGAGAACCACTGATTGGACTCGATTCATGACTATGGGACCCCTAGTACTGGGAACAGTTCTACGGGTGATCTCCATCAAGGACACACCCAGGCAAGCCCCTAAGAGAGAGACTGCCCTCCCTGGGCTGGCCAGAGGAAATTTACTTTCCAAAGCACTCAGCTTGCAGGGAAATTTATAACCTTTGTTGATAACCAAAAAAAATTCAATGGAAATTTCATCTTTATACAGACTCTGCAAATGGATTTTGGACAGTCACTGCCATCCATAGCCTTTTGCAAACCTAGGGTGCTCAGAGTGTAGGCTCGAATAATACACTCTGCATGCTGATTCTGGTAAGGAGGCTCTTGCCTTCTTCTTGGTCAGATGCCCCCTTTCATAGCAGCCCTGAGAACAGTTTGGAGCTGTTCTTCCCATTGGTTCTGTCTTTCAAGAGTTTGGTCTGTATCAGCTCGAAGGCCTGCAGTGTCTTAGTCAAGTCAGGGAGAACCATTACACTGTCCAGACTCCCCCAGCGGGTTGTGTTTACTCTGGGATCACCTCCAAGCCATCAGCAAAGGCTTCAAACGCTTTTGTGGGCTCCAGATTTGAACCTCCTCAGTTTCTCCCTCTTCATCTTCCAATTCTTTTCTGAGACCTGCATTGCCCTCCCCACCCCACCCCTGTCACGTGGGCCTTTGCTGCATAGAACCGGCTGTGTCGCTTATACCCCGACCCACCCACCCACTGCTATTGAGTCAACACCAACTCCTAGGGACCCTTCCCAGGATGCCAGTACCATAAATTCTGGCAGGAGCAGGCTGCCTCATTTACCTCCTGAGCAGTGACTATTTAAACCACCAATCTTTTTTTAAAAAACCATTTTATTGGGGGGGGGGGGTCTTACCATTCTTATCACAAGCCATACAATCCATCATGTCAAGCACATTTGTTCTTATGTTGCCATCATCATTTTCAAAATGCTTTCTTTCTACTTGAGCTCTTGGTATCAACTCATTTTCCCCTGCCCCCATCCTCCCTGTCTCCCTTATGAACCCTTGATATTTTACAATTTTTTTCCATGTCTTGCACTGACTGATGTCTCCCTTCACCCACTTTTCTGTTGTCCATCCCCCAGGGAGGTGTTTTATGTAGATCATTGTGGTCGGTTCTCTCTTTCTCCTCCCACATACCTTTTTCCCTCCTGGTATTGCTACTCTCATTATTGATCCCGAGGGGTTTATCTGTCCTGGATTCCCTGTGTTTCCAGCTCTTATCTGTGTCCATGTATATTATCTGGTCTAACCAGATTTGTAAGGTAATTTGGGGTCATGATAGTGGGGTGGGGAAGCAGTGAGGAAGCATTAAAAAAGCTAGAGGAAAGTTGTATGTTTCATCAATGCAATAGTGCACCCTGACTGACTTCTCTCTTCCTTGTGACCCTTTTGTAAAGGGATGCCCAATTTTCTACAGACATGAGCTTTGGGTTTCTGCTTCCCACTTCCCCTCATTCACATTGACAATTTTTGTTCTGGGTCTTTGATGCCTGATACTTAATTCCATCGACACCTTATGATCACACAGGCTGGTGTGCTACTTCCGTGAGGGTTTTGTACTTCTCAGCTTGTTGACTGCTTGTTTATCTTCAGTCCTTTAAGACCCTAGATGCTTTATCTTTTGATAGCTGGGCACCATCAACTTTGTTCACCACATTTGCTTATGCACCCATTTTGTCTTCAGCAATTGTGTTGGGTAGATGAGCATCACAGAATGTCAGGTTATTAGAAACAATGTGTACTTGCATTGAGGGACTACTTGAATAGAGGCCCAACATCTGTCTGCTACCTTAATTCTAAACCTATAGAAATATATATGTGTATATATATACACACACAGAGCTAGTTCCCTATGTTATTATATATATACATATTTGCTTATGTATACTCCTGTTTTGAGACCTTTATGAATGTCCTTTGCCTCCTAGTTCTTTCCTCTACTTCCTTTTACTTTACTCTTGTTCCACTATCATTGAACTTTCAGTCTTGCAGGTCAACTCTCACCTGGTAGCATCGCCTGAGTTCTTTAGCTTGTTTCCAGTGCCCAGATATCTTCTAAAGAACATGGTCTCCCTTCAAAAGCCCAGTGATGTGTTGTTTCCTGGTGCTGTTTGGTTACTGGTCCATGTTTACAGAGGGTACCTCTTCTACAAGGTGGACTGGTGGTTTTTTATTTAGACATAAAGGAGATAAATTAGTGGCTTCCTTATGGAAAACAGAGCTTAAAACAACAACAACAACAACAACAACAACCTCTAAGAGGTAGTGGAATATTAGGGACTAGGAGAACCTGAATCCTGGTGAAAATATAAAGCACAAAGTGGTTTAAGACCTCATTTACACTCACTGAGCACTGCCAGGGCTCCTAGTATCTGTCCCTGTTGAGACAAAGAGAAAGAAGACATGGTCCTTGCCGTCAAGGACTCATGTCTAGTAGAATAGTGCCAGTACAAAAAGGTGAGTGTATTGTGTCATTGCCTGGTGGGAGCCATGCATGGGGGCAACAGAACATTTCAGGCGCACTCATGTCCCTTGACCTGGCATTATTGACATTGACCTTGCCCATCCAGCCATCCTGGAAACCAAAAATAATTCTGGTCTAACTCCTCAAATACCTGAGGACATATCACAGTTAACTAATCTCAGTTCTGGTCATTAATACTGTGTGGTTGGGGCAGGGGCTTTAATATCTTTCTCTTAGCAGGGTGCAGAAACTGAGGTCATGATCCCTGTACAATAGCGATACCCCTTCCCTGTGCTCATGATCTACTGCCGTATAGGAAATGGACACCAGGGAACCCTCAGGGTGTAGTGGTTATGCACTGGGCTGCTAACTGCAAGATCAGCAGTTTGAAACCACCAGGGCTCTGCAGAAGAAAGATGGGATTTCTTTCTATTCTCACAAAAAGTTATAGTCTCAGATACTAATGTTTTCTAACAATATAGCAATGATGTCTCTAAAGAATGATTCATTCTTATCACATGACCCTGTGTGAAGCTCACAGTGATAAAGAGATCACTGACTATATGGAAAATAGAGCAAAGTGCAGTGAAGAAATTAGATGAGGCCCAGCTATCACAAGGAATAGCATCTGGTGTCTTAAAGGCTTGTCTTCAAACAAATAGCCTTCTAAGAAAGATGTCAACTAATGGAAAAAGGACATCAGCCAGTGTGATCCAAGGATTGTAAATAATGTAATCCAAATCGGAAAGAGGGAATAGCCTCAGAGCTTAAATTGTGAACACCAGGTTTGCAGAAGGCCAGGGATGACAGTGGAAGGTCAAAATATATTTGCAGGATCTACACATAGATTAAGCCTTCAGAGAATGCCCTCGGACCTAGATAAGGGATGTGAACAACCTTTTTATTGTTGCCCGAACAGGACTCCTGGTCCAGCCTCCTAGCTGTGACGAGGAGAATGACAAGATCCCCTATACATCCACACATTTTATGTAGAGCACATATGTGCATTTGTTGTCCTCATCATTCTCAAAAAATTTGCTTTCTACTTAAGCCCTTGGTATTAGCTCATTTTCCCCCTCCCTCCCTGCTCCCCCATCCTCATGAACCCTTGAGCTTCATTTAGAAACATAATTTTTTTAATTACTACTTTGTCATATCTTACACTTTTGATGCCTCCCTTGACCAACTTCCCTGTTGTCCATCCTCCAGGGGGAAGGTTATATGTAGATCCTTATAATCAGTTCCTCCTTTCTACTCCACCTTCTTTCCGCCCTTCTGGTATCACCATGGCTCTCACCATTGGTCCTGAAGGGATCTTCTGTTCTGGATTCCCTATGTTTCCAGTTCCCTAACCAGTGTATACCCTCAGGTCTAGCTGGATTTGTAAGATAGAATTGGGATCATGATGGGGGATGGGGGTGAGGGGGAGAAGCATTTAAGAACTAGAGGAAAGTTGTATGTTTTATTGTTGCTACACTGCACCCTGATTGGCTCATGCCCTCCCCACGGCCCTTCTGTAAGGGGATGTCCCTTTCCTACAGATGGGCTTTGGGTTCCCAGTCTGTACCACCCCTCATTTACAGAAAAGCAGCAATCTTTTGACTCCCTGACTTCTCCTGCAATCCATTACTTCTATAACACTCTACTTGCCAGGAGTGTGAATTTCAGAGGTGGGTGTAAGTCGAGAAGTGTATTGGATCCCCGAGGACCATCGGACAGGCACCCTCTCTTGGCCCTGTACCCTGTTCTGAGTCTCTCCCTGGCACAGCTTGGGATGTGCTTGTGGGAAGGAAGGAGGGAGGGTCTTGTTCTGCTGGTTCCGGGAGTGGAACCAAGAGGACTTGTGATGCCTCAGAGCCTCTCAGCAGCCCAAGCAGATACTGAAGAACCTGGTGGGAAGAGATCATTCCTGCAGGGGTTTAGCTAGAGGAGAGCCCCTTTGTCAAAACAGGACTCTATGTTGCTATAGGAACGGAATCTGCCCTCTCTTGAAGATGCTTTTCATTTCCTTGAATTCGCTGTTTGGCAGAAAGAAAGCGAAAGGGCGGTCTTTGCTCCGTCTTAGTGCTGGGATGAATTTTATTGTCAGAGAGCCCAAGTAGGTCCTGAGACTCCACACACACACACACACACACACACACACACACACCACTTCCTCCTTCAGATCTTTTCCCATGGCTTCTCAGCTCTGTGACTCAACATATTTGCCCTCAATCCCAGCTCTTCCTTGTCCTGTAAAATCTCAGTCACTCAGCCCTTACTGTTATCTTAGCCCAGAGGCACTTAAGGTCCTTCTGCTCCCTGGGGGCTAGCAGTTGCCCCGGTTTTCTGTCGCAGGAAGGAGCAACTATTGTCATGACACGGATGAGGGTCCCTCTATCTTACTGACATGGCTCTCCTTCATCTCTGCCGGCCACAGAGCCATCTTTCCCACATGTCAAGAGGGAGTAGCAGGAGGCACATCAAAGGCGCACTGGTGAAGTGGGTGCAGGACTCGCTAGTCTGTCTGTGAACCCCTCAGCCTAAGGGATGCGGCAGAAGAGAAAATGAACAGGGACATGGACACAGAAGCGCTCTTCAAAGGGAGGTGATTTAAATATCAAAGGTAGGAGCCAGGCCCTCAGGAAACTGATGAAAGTCTTGAATATTTTTGCAAAAAAAAATATATTCCTTTTCATCTTCCTGTCATTGAATATAAAATGAAAGAAGACATCCTGTGCTGTCATAAAATTGAATCAGTTAATGCCCCAAAATGGACTCTTTTTTTTTAAGTTTATGAATAGAGCTGCACTGTATGACCCCTATTTTATGAGATTTTTTCAGTTTTGTCCTAAGATAAAGATTCCATCACACACTCACACATACACACACACACACAATTTATTAGGATATTTTAAGGAGCCCTGGCAAGGCAGGGATTCAGCATTTGAACACCCCAGTCATGCCAGGGGAGAGATGGCACTCTCGGCTACCCTCAAGCACATTGCCCTGGTCACATTATGGACACAGTCTCCTCCATCCTGCAGGGTTGGCATGACTCAACCTCAGTGGGGTTTTCATAACGATTTTGGATAAGGATTAGCAGGGAGAGGGATAGGAAAGAGGGTGGAGGTGGCAGATTAGATTCCCAGAAAGAGAAAGCACATTTTACACAGAAGCAAGACTAGCAGGATGTGGAATGGCACCCTTCCTGTTGTCTCAGGTGTTGGCTGGCGCTTCAAAGCCAAAGCCAATGGGTAAATGAGGAGACCACATGCTCAAAGGCAGAGCTAAGGGAAATCTTCAGGATGGCTGAAGAAGAGGCTAGAGGCCCTTGAAAGAAAAGGTTCTTTGAAAAGATTTTGTAAGAAGAGTGAGTGTTTTGTTTTTTGTTTTTTTGCAGAGAGGGGAGTGTTTCCTCCTTCTTTCCCCAAGAGAAAGGGGATCCTTCTGCCCAAAGCAAATCAATGAGTTCCAAGAGAACCTTGGCTTTTAGGGTTTTGTAGGAAGGGTGACAAGCTTCACAGCTGGCAAAAGGTCTCTGTAAGCAGAGTGCTGCTACCAGAGAGAGGGCCACTGTGGCTCCCAGGAGAAACAACCCCCCCCCCCAATGCATCCTGAAGTCTGGGGGGGAGGGGGGCATGTAAAGGCCAGCACCTGGCTCTCTTGGAGGGTTCTGAAAGCAGGAGACTCGCTGGAGCTGGGTGGCCGGGTAAGGGGAGAAGGGACCACAGGGTAGCAAGATGCTTTGCTGTCATTTGGAAAGCGAATTGTGAGTAGAAACTGGCTGTGAAAGATCCTCTCAAAGTGGGGAGGGGGCCCCAGCAGAGAGAGGCTGGGAGACCAACTGAAGAGGGCACCACCCCTCGCCTAGTGTGGGGCGTTCCTGTGGAAAAAGCTAACTCCCCCCAAATCAGACTCCCTGCCCTTAAGTCGATGCCGACTCCCAGGCACCCTGCAGGACAGGGTCGAACCACCCCTGGGACTCTCCGAGGCTCTGTCATGCTTTATAGGAGTAGAAAGCCCCGCCCTTCTCCCATGGGGCTGATGGTGGTTTTGATTGCCAACGTGTAAGAACTTGATATGTTCCACTCACATTATTCTATAAAAGAGCTGGACATGGCATGTAAAGGGTACCTCAGGCTCAGGCCAAAGCTACAAACTACATATGTTGAGTATACTGGTCTCTACCCCTTTCCTCTCATTCATTCTCATCAACTTCATCCTGGAGGTTCCTTAAGAAGGCTGGGGAGGAGAGAGGGAGGAGGAGGGAAGGGAAAGGAGATTGTGGAAACGTGGACCTAGAAAAATGCATGAACCCACATGCACCTTCTCTACTGAAGGAGTAAAGAGATGCATAAAACATCTGCCAATGCAACATTTTCCACATGTACAATTCCAGGGCATCCGTGCCCCTCAGCATGTTGCATCACATTCAGCACTGTACGTTTTCAAATGTTTTCCCCCACTATTAACAGATGCTTATTGCCCCCTAAGCTTAGAACCCCTTATTTCCCTTCCCTCTTACACCTAATAACAACAGATACACCTCAGTCTCTTAAAATGTTCCCATTTCGTATCAGTAAGGATATATATATATATATATATATATATATATATATATATCCTCATTTCTCCAATCTTCAAGATTCAAAGCATGAAACAGGACTTCCTTTCTCACAAATGATACCCCATTGTATGAATCTAGCACGTAGTTTTAACCACTTATCTGTTGGTGGACCTGGTCATTTCCATCTTTTGACTTTTGTGAGTGTGTTAGGCTGGATTTTTCTAGCAAGGTGAGATGAGTGACATCCATGCTATAACAAGGAACTTTGCATCAAGAAGTCATCATCTATGAAGAAAGCTTCCCAACCCAGTCCAACAAGAAGTGCGTGGATGTGATGCTAGCCTGGCGTTCTTCAGACTCAGGTTGATGGGGCAGGAAGGTGAACGAGAGTGCAGGAAGACCCCAGGCTGGCGGGTGAAGAGCCAAATGGGTCCAAGGTCAGTGGAAACACGGCAGGAGGTGGACAGCTCTCAGGGTGGGGTAGCCCATTAGAGAGCATCCCAGTAGGCAGGCACAGAGCTCCAGCAAACAGGAATGTGAAGGGCAAGAGTGAGAGGAAGGGTGTTCCCAGTTTCTCTTGTATAAAAAGACCCATTTTCTCAGGAGGTATCATCGCCTGATTGACCTCTGCTCAAGTTCAAGTTGACATGAAAGCTGTCACCATGGGCCTGGGTGCAGGCAGATCTGGGATCTAGAACCAATAGACTGTCTCTCTTCCAAAGCCCAGATTTAAGTTCTGTCTGACTCACTCATCCCTGTTCTAAAGGGTCAAGGTAAGCCCTGGAGAAGGCTTGGAAAGGAAAAGACATAGAAGAAAATAGGGCCTTTTTCTGTAACTTTGCAAGTGAAAACTGCACCTTATGACACCTGTTGCAACAGGAAGCAGCCCCAAGCTGACTCACGGCACCCACACCTGAGGTGATCAACCCCCCAAGTGGAAGAAAGCACCCACTCCAAGCTCTGCAGCTCAAGAAGGTTCCTGGAGCCAAACTTGAGCCAACTGGGTGCTAACTCAACTCAAACTCTGGGCCATCAGGTCACTTCAGTCCTGACTCAGCGTGACCCCAAGGGAGAGAGTGAAAGCGCCCCCGTGAGTGTCTGAGGTGGGATTTGTGTCTGGGAGTAGAAACCCCCATCTTTCTCCTGCAGAGCTGCTGGTGCTGTCAGCTGGCAGACCTTGCAGAGCGCAGCTGACCTCATCACCTATGTGCTACAGACGTCCACCTGAGAGGCAAAGCTGTCAGAGAACCAGCCTCTACCCTATCATCACGGGTCTGGTAGGCGCAATTGTACAGCAATAACTAAAGATTATAGTAAAGTCATAGCAAATATGGGAGGTGGAAATAATGGAGGCAGACACATTTCATGGTAGCATGCTCACCTCAGCCCTGCTTGGTGGTCGATGTGGAGAGAAAATGAGACTGGTTTATTCTTGACCCCGGCTTATAAAACCTTTTGGGGGACATATGAACCCCCTAATTACAGGTAAAGACACTTGTCACAGGAAGAGTCTATCTTATAGATTATACAATAATGAGGGGGACGATCTAGGGCATACATGCGATAGGAAAGGGAGGTATTGGGGTCCCCACGTGACAGGGAGGGCATACCCCCCATTCAGGGTGTGCCTAACCTTGATTACCCTTGGGCTGGAGGCTTGATTTAGCCAAAGCTTTCAGGGGAAGTGACCCATTATCCTAACAGCAGGAAGTCAGCCCTACCTTTTGTGGGAGAGACAATGGCCTCTGGGTAGCTGGACCCTTTAGGAAGACTATCTCTAAGTTTCTGAGCTGGCAAATACCTTCTGATGTTTGCTTAATATTTTGGAGGAGGTATAATTATATTCCTCCAACAGAAAGGACCCCTTAAAGGCCGAGAGAAAATGGATTGAGAAAGAAAACAGATTCTGATCAATGGGAAAAGTGGGAGAAAGAAGGTGAATATTTATATAGAAACTGGGAAGAGGTTTCAGAAACTTAATTAGTAGAAAAAAGGAAAAAAGTTCCCATTATTGAGGGCCCGGGAGGGTGGTCACAGTTAATTTTTGACTAGACCAGTTATAGGGATTGCTGAGCGGAGGAGTCAGCCCAGGTGGGCATGAGTGAGCTTGTTGTGATGTGCTGTAGAGGCGGTCACTGCTCATAGTGACCCTGTGTACCTGTGTACAGAACCTGATGCTGCCTGCACCTGTACTACCCTCACAATCGTTCTCATGGTGAAGGTCATTATGGCTGCCACTGGGTCAGTCTGTGTACCTGGCGTTTCCTAGTCTTTACTGCCCCTCGCTGATACCCACATGCTGTTCTCCTCCAGAGACTGGTCTCCTCCAGAGAAGACAACATGCCTGGAGAATGTGAGACAGTTCATCCATTCTGGCCTCCAGGGAGCATTGTGGCTGTACTTCTTCCCAGATAGATGTGTTTGTCCTTTTGGCAGTCCATATTCTTCCCCAGCACCATAATTCAAATGCATCAATTCTTCTCTAGCTATTTCTAGTCAATGGACAACTTTCACATGCATTTGAGGGTATTGAGAATACCAGGGCTTGGGTCAGGCACACCAGTGTCCTCAAGGTAACATCCTCATGCTTCAACACTAACGTGGGTTTGTGGAGCAGATTTGCCCAATACAATGTATCCTTCATCTCTTGACCACTGCTTAAAGAAGCATGATTGTGGATAGGGAAGAGACTGCTGTTTCCAGAAGGATAACTGGTGTGATTCCTGTACCTAGGCATCACATACATTCTGCTAGATCCACCTCTTCCTGGACTCTGAATCTTGGTTTCATCAGTAGTTTATCACTCCAGCCTCTTCCTCCCTCTTCCATATTTCCAAGCCAACATGCTAAGATCTCACAGGTCTCCTTGGACTACAGTGTCTCCCCTGGACTCTTCAGTTCTTAGGGAGCAACACAACATGTCTTTCTCAATCCTTGTTTCTTAGCTCACATTATAAACAGGGGAAGTAGGGCAGAAGCAAAAAAAAATTTTTTCTAGTATAAAAGGCAGAAAATTGTATTGATCCAGGAAGCTGACCTATAACTCTGAAATCGGGTAACATTTTGTTTTGTTTTGCTTGGTCACTTTAGAGGTGAGCCTGAAAAAGGAAGTACTAGTAGCACGATTTCAGTAAGAAGGTGTAGTCTTTTAGGATCATAATCCAGTCTTGAAAACAATGTTCTGACTGTTAATTTGAAGCTCTTCTAACTGAAACAAAGATTTTTATTTTTCATGTGAATCCTCAATCCAACTTTGTGTAAAATCTCTCTTAATGTTCCAATCCAGAAGAAGGTTAAGGCTTTATTACTTCATGAATCAACAACGTGGTTAAAGGTCCTGGGGTTAAAACATTTGGGGAATTGGAGGGCTAGGCCTTCTTCCAGTGTGTTTGGCTCCTGCATTCAAGAGGGAGATACTCTTTGACCCTGGAATGAAGGTGAAGCTACTAATGCCGACAGGGCAGCAACAAAAAGCAAAATAACCTTGTTTGCAGGCAGCAATTTCCCAAGATGTGTTTTGATTGAAACCAAACAGCTCTGCCATGCACAAGAGCTTGTTCAGGACTCTCCTGACTCTTTTGTCTCCATGGACTGTCTATTCTGGTCACCAACCCCTGAGGGTCAGTTTGACTTGTTCCAGGCTTGGTATGAAGTACTTTGGATACAGAAATGGGACCTACCCCAACCTAAGTCTTGGGGCGCAGTAGGCAGGATTGACACACTCCTCTGTTCTTCTAGCTCCTTGCTGTTTGAGGAACCATCTCCCAGCACATCCACCAAACTAACCCCAGCCTTGATGAAAAAACAGCCAGTCTGGAATTTCTGTGCTGGTCATGTGGTCATGTCCAACAGTTGGGTTATGGCAGGGAGTGAACCAAACACTTGTGTCCAGTATGACTTAGACCCTCAGCTGTTCATTTGGTTTTAAATGAAGGGCCCCCAAAGAGTTGGGATTTTCTTTTTCTTTTTCTTTGGCATCAATTCCCTCTAGTGGGAGCGGGAGGCCCAGCCTCACTGCTGTTGGATTTGAACTGCCAAGCCAGTGGGCCGCAGTCCTGCACTCAACCACTACGCCACTGGGACTCAGCCATGTTGGGATTTTCTATCCAGACTTTTGCTGTTAAAACCACATGCTCTTTGGCTTAGGATACGTTCCCTAAGCTCCCCAGGACTAAGGGTCACCCAAAGGTCATTATTATTGTTGGTTGACGTTGAGTCAGCTCCCCAACACAGTGACTTCACAGTGACCAATGCAAGCATTGCCTGGGCCCAGGTCACTTGCACAACCCTCGCTATGCTCCAGTACGAGGTTGTGGCTACTACCGTGTGTCAACGTGCCATCCACGGGACTCATCTTCCAGCACTACATTGAACAATACTCTATTACCTTCTATAAGGTTTCCGTTGGCTAACCTGGGGAAGTAGCTTACTGGGCTTTCTCCCTAGTCTGTCTGAGTGAAAGCTCTATTAAAAATCTGTCTACCATGGGGGGTGACCCTGCTGCTATTTGAAATGCTGCTGACTGATGTCATAGTAATATGCAAGCCACCATGGTATGACAAACTGACAGACCAGTGGTATCAGGGGCTCCTAATCATGTTTGCTAAGAACTTGACTCAGCCCTCCTCCCCCCCACCCCCCCGTGGAACCAATGTCACATAGTAGTCCACATCGGGATGGTATTCCCAGCTGTTACCTTTCTAGAAATGATACATGACCATAGTTTAGCTCATCTCCTCTGTGGCAGTCACCTAATCTGGTGTCGATTTGAGGATTAAGGCTGTAGGGGTACAGACTAGCCTGTCAACCTGGAGATAGCCAATGAGACTTCTGTGTGGACATGGCTTTCCCCTGAGAATTGTGGAAAATCTGACCGTATTTCCTCCTTGTTGGTGAGAGACTCACAACTCAGTTCCTTGGAGATGCTCAACTGACAAGAGACAAGGCTGCCTTCCTGTGAGACATCCCTGAGAAGACACATGAAACTGCCCTAGTGCCTGGAACTGGACAAGCCCTATGAATGCAACCAGACCTCTGAAGCCAGAGAAGCCACAGAAAGACCCCTGCCAGCACTGAGATGCTTCTACCACCACTGACTTTGCATCCACTGGTCAGTAATCTTCCTGTATTCAGCATCATTGCACATGTTTCATGAGTGTGGAGAGGTCTTTATGGATTGCTGTCAGATATATGGGCTAATATCAGACTGATGGCCTTGGAATGAACTGGCTTGGGATGTTTCCTTAATGTACAGTTGCTTTTGTATACATATGTGTGTTTATGAATCTATTTCTCTAGTCTACCCACCCCCTTTATTTGGGGAAGAAAAGAACCATGCCAGGGAAGGACCCAGTTAGGTTTTCAAAGTGATTATTTGGTTTCTGGCTAAATCTTGGTCTCATAAGAAGCAGGGAAGAGAAAGCTTGGTACAAATTAGTTCATAAGTTTTTCCTTTCTGTAAACTCAACCTAAAAATATGTAAACCAGCTGAGTCGGCACAGCCTTTGCCTGCCCCAAATGCAGGCATCTATCGAATCAAAGAAAGGTTACTTAGAGAGGTTTCAACTTGGATTTCCTGTGAGCAAGCTGGGAAGCATGTGTGCAGATAAGGTTTGGATGCAATGGGTTTGCTTTAGTTAGACAAGCCACTAGAAGCCAGTGCAGGCACTTTACAGCAAGCAGGAAGGCTTTGTTTGGAAGATGGGGTTAAAGAGACCTTGTGCCAGAAAGCCCTTTCTTGAGCTCTGAATTGAAATGCAGTGTCCAGACCCTTACCCTGATGACAGATGTTGAGACTGGACTGACATCTCAAAGACAGCTCTTGGGCAGCAAAGATTTTCTTCTCTACAATGATGATGAAGATAATCCAAAGTATATTGTCAGGCTTTCTTAAGCAGCTCTTCCTTGATAATACTAAATTAGCAGAATGCTGTTTTTAATATATAGCTTTGTATAGTCAAGTCTTTCATTAAGGCATTATATACTATGGCTCTTGCACAGAATTTAGGCCTCCTGATTGCACATATTTTTCTCCTCAAACCCCAAAGGCCAACAAACAGCAACAAAATGCCACTGCCATTGAGTTGATTCTGACTTACAGTGGCCTTATACAGGATTTCCAGGGCTTTGACCATCTTTATAGGAGCAGGCAGCCTCATCTTTCCCCCAAGGAGCTGCCGATAGGTTTGAATCCCTGACTTTGCCATGAACAATCGAACTCTTACCAGACAGTACCACCACTGTGCACACCTCGTCTAGAACGTGTGAACTCATTGGGCCAGATGGCGGCAACCTCACGTAGAATAGAAGGAAGTGCTGCCTGGTTATGTGCCATCATCATGATATTTATCTGTGTGTCCATTAGGGAAGCCATTCCATCAACTTACCTCACCAAAGTCTTTCTGCTGACATCCCTCCCCGCCTGGTCCCCAGTTCCTGCTCCCAATTGACCAACGGTGATACACTTCCCTAGCAACTGTTCTTTACTGATGATGTGATCAAAGGAAGTGAGACACTTTGAAGGAGCATACCACTTGGGTGGTTTTTTTTTCTAAGACAGATTAGTTCATGCTTCTGCAGCCCATGGCATATTAAATGTTTTTCACCAGTTTTACCATCCAAGGGCATCAATTCTTCTGTTTATTTTGTTGTCCAGTTTTCGCGTGCATGTGAGGCGATGGAAAGACCATGGCTGGTCAGGTGCACAAAGTGGTCTTAAATTTTGTTGTTGTCTTAAAAGAGATCTTTTGCAGTAGATTTCTTACAATGCTCTATAGGTTCCTTGGGCTCAAAGATCTATTACATTTATATGCACCACATAGAATAGTCTTATTTTCTCCATCCAGATCAATGGGCGTACAGTCCTTGAGCATATTCAAGGAGGACAGGGCCTTGCAGAGATGGTTCTTGCCCTGGGGGATCTCCATGAAGGAAACCCATGGAAATACTGGTATTGCTAATGAGCAATTTCAGGCCGGGTTGTGTGCCAATGACGGTAGACGGAAGGACCTACAGAGATTCAAATCAGAGAAAACTAATGGCACGCTGTGTTAGTCTGGGTAGACTAGAGAAACAAATTTATGAACACACATATGTATATAATTCAAGAACAATTGAATATTGAGAAAACATCTCAACCCAGTCCAGCCTAAGGTCATAAGTCTGATATTAGCCCATATGTCTGATACCAATCTATAAAGTCCTCTTCAGACTCACAAAACACCTGCAATGAAGCCAAATGCAGGCAAATCACAGCCAGGGGGTAGAAGTTGTCGGATCCAGTGGCGTTGTAAGCATCTCAGCACTGGCAGGGGTCTCTCTGTGGTTTCTCTGGCTTCAGAGGTCTGGTTGCATTCATGTGGTTTCTCCAGCTCAGGGTACTAGGGCAGGTCCATGTGCCTTGTCAGCTGCAATGTCTCCCAGGCAAATTCACAGAGAGAGGGAGATGTCTCCCGCCTCCAAGGAGGAATACCAGATTTCCCAGAATTCTCAGGAGAAAGCCATGCCCACACAGAGGTCTCATTGGCTATCTTTGGTTACAGGCTAGATTCCACCCCTGCACACTTAGTCCTTAAATTGACACAAGATTATGTGACGACCACACATGCACAAGAGTAAGCTTCTGATGTATAATGGGATATTGACTCTGCTCCCAGAAAAAAGAACTCTGACACTGCAGGAAGAAAGAATTCAGGTCAACATTACACCAGTTCTCATCTGGGAAAACAAACCTAGTGAAGCATTGTGGTGCAATGAGCTAGTTGGTTATGGGTCTTCTGGTCACTTCACTGTCTTTGTAACTCACACCAGAGAACTTTTTTTGGATGAGTCTGAGTAGGATTATTAACAGACCTAATTGTGACTGCAAAAACTTGGAACTCTAACGTGGACCTTCGTCAACTTTGCCACGTGCTAAGTATGAAATGAGCCATCTCATCCATCACTACCATCAAGAAAGAAGAATCGGGAGTGGTTGTATCCTTTGGACCTCAGGACCCTTCTGCTTTGAATGTCCTTGATCCAAGGACAAAAATCTGTGATACCAGAGAAGCCGCGGAGGAAAAACAGAACCTGAGCATGAGGCAGGGTCTTGGGCTTCCCAGCCCAGCAAGCAAGTAAAGCTGAGATCCTTTGGGCATAAGACTTATTTGTGGAGGAGAGAGCCCCTAGGGACTTCAATGGGGAGCTAAGTTTGCTGCCTCACAGCTAGAGCAGTATCTTGGAGGGCTGAGGATTATAGTGGAATAGGGCGCTAGGTGAGCATTTGTCAGCATGCTAAAAGCTTTGACATATTGCCTGACTGGGGCAGACACCAAGCCAAGAGCACAAGAGCCAGAGAGAGGCCTACCTGTGGATGTGGCAGAGAAAAGGCTGTCCTAACTAAAGAACTGTATCCTGAATATTTCTAATCCTGAATCATAACCTGTTAACTTCCCTCATAAATCTCATAGTCACAAATATGATGTGTGAATTCTGTGTAACATTGCAATGAATTTTATCCACTCTCTGTGACAAGTAATGATGGCTGAGGCAGGGATAGTTGATGTCAGAATTGCTAAAGAGGGTTGAAAGATGGAGGCATGTCTGACCTCCACCTCACAGAAGACGAGGATAGTGATTCTCCTGCCTTGGGGAGTAAGACGAGGTCAGACGTCACCGCCTGTGCTCCTTTTATAAGTAGTGGACTCTCTGTTGCTAGAGACAAGCAGAGACTAAATAACTGTTAGGACTAATGAACAGGGGTGTTCTTAAAAAAGATTGGGGGGAAGCTATATATAGCCGGGGATATACCATTCATCAATTTCTTCATGTACAATTAAATAACATCAGTTACATTCTTCACATTGTGTCCCAAGTCTCCCCAGCTCTTCCCATGCGGTTTTATCACTATTGATTTAGGCTCATTGTCCCCTACACTTTTCACCTGTGCTTTTCGTCATGCTGGGTATAAAGTGGGGCCTCTCAGAAGCGGGAAAAGGGCATCTCGTGACCAGAAGAGTCAAGAGAGGAGCATGTCTTCTGGACCGGAGATCCCAGTGCAGTGAACTCCTGGGATCCAGAAGACAGTTGGGGCCAAAGAGCAGCAGCAGACTCAGATCAGAGTGGTGGGCTTCCCAGGCCACAGAACAAGTAAAATTGAGTGTTTTGGAACACAAGCCTGCCTTGTGGAGTGGAATGCTTCTGAGCACATAATTCAGGGAGCTGGGTTTCCTGACCCACAGAGCTTGAGCCGAATGACTTCCGGCTGAGGTTTCCAGTGGAGTGGTGTGCCCCTTTGGGCATTTATTAGCAGACCTGAAAGAACTTTGTAATATTGTTGTGGTAAGCAACTGTGTCCTGATCATTTCCCACTTGCTGTCAGCTTCCTTTATAAACCCTTTAATCTGTTACTTCTGCATAGCCATCACGATGGGTACTAGAACCCCAAGAGAAAGATAGAGAACACCAATTAGGTCACAACACAGGCGGCAACATGTTCGGCCTCTGTGAGTGGCAGTCGGCCTGGGACAGAGGCGGGAATGGATTCTCCTGCTCCCCCAGAGGAGTTCCGATGTGACCTCACGGCCATTCACTCAGCTGAGACAAAGGGCCTGGAAGCACCTGGTGGAAGGCCCTCACAGGTTAGGCTGGCGAGGCGCTAGGGGTTGTACAGAGGACAGATGCTCTTCAAATTGTAGGTCGCCTCCTGTCACAAAACCAAGCTGCCCATGAACTAGATAGAGTCAAATAAGTGAACATATCATAATGCAACACGAAGGGAAGGGGTAAATGGTAGTGTGTTCCCCCTCCCCCCACCCCCCAGGAGATGTTTTTTGTCATACTGGGTGTGTGAGGAGCCCTGGTCCTGTGGTGGATATGAGCTGCAATCCATGCGGTCTGCAGTTTGAAACTACCATTAGCTCAGAGGGAGAAAGACTGGCCTTCTGACTCCCAGAAACAGGTACAGTCTCAGAAACCCACAGGGACCAGCCACAAGGCAGCACTGGCCCAAAGGCAGTGAGTTCGGGTCGCTATATGTGTGTGGAGTCCTGGGCTGCAAACTACAAGGTCAGCCATTCGAATCCGCTCGCTGCTCCACGATGAGGCTTTCTCCCCCCCGAAGAGTTATGGCCTCTGAAACGGCCCGTTCTACCCTGTCAGACAGGCTCTCTAGTTGTCGGGATTGACCACGGCAGTGAGAGGATGTCTGTGGGCAAAGCCACTCTCACCTTCCTCTGAGCTTTCCGGTTTGTTGAAAAGCCGCTCCGAGGAAATGTGTAAGACCCACAGCTAGAGGGTGGGCACAGTGCCTGCGACGGTGGATTCACGCACCGTTGTGAAGATGGCACAGGACCTGGGAGGCTTCCTGTTGCTGTTGGACAGAGGCTCGATGAGCAGAGTGCACTGGGTAGAAGCGGGTTTGTTTTGCTTCATGGGACAGAGAGAGAGCCGTGGTGGGACGGTGGTTACACGCTCGCTGCTAAAGGTCAGCGGCTTGAGCCCCACCAGCTCTTCTACCAGAGAGGGAGGGGGTCAGTCTGCTGGTGTCATGATTGACAACCTCGGGAACCCTCTGGGGCAGCGCAACTCTGTTCTACAGGGTCGTCTGAGGCGCAACGGGGTTTGGTTTGGTTTGTTATAAGACAGAGTCTGGATCGGAGATATGCTAAATCTTAGTGATATATTACAAGCTCCTACAGAATTCACATGCCAGACAGTGAGCTGGGGGTCAGAGACAGGAGGGGCTCCGCCTGCTTGCCCTCTTGGCCCAGTACATGGGGAGGCTGATCTGCAGCACGGCAGGGGGTCCGCGAGGAAGCTAGGCCATTGCCTTCCCAGCCAGGCACACAGCCCAAAGCTCTGCAGGCCTCAGGCTTCTCACAACAAGGCAAAGTGACCCAAAGAAGAGCACAAGAGACAAACTGAGGGGGCAAAAAGTGAAGGGTAAATATAAATATTTATATTCCCCCACCTCCCCACACTCAGAGCATGCATGTGCATGAACACACACACACGGGCTCATTTTTCACTCCTCCATTCTTTAAACCAGAGACTTTGGTCTCTCAGAGATGGAGCTGTGTGAGCTGTGTGTGCTTCTGAGAGCTGGAGCTAAGATAGAGTTCCTGAGGCGTTCTTGAAAGGGATTTGTTTGAACAAGCAGATCATGGAGTATATTTCTCGGACAGGAGGAGATGCCTATTGTGGGACCACGAGATAATGACCTATGGAATACATATGGTCTTAGAGCTCAAATTCCGATCCCCGGGTTTATGGAAGGCTAGGGTTTGCAGAGAAAGCCTCAGTCCGTTTTCATTCTCCATGTAGATTCGGCCTCCATGCAATTCTTCCTGACCATTGACCATCAAGGTGAACAGATTTGCTCCCAGCCAGAGTGTATCTGAGAATGGCTTGCTCCCCCTCCCCTAGTCAGCTCAAGGAGGGGCAACCTAGCCCCGAGGGACTTGCCTGGCTGTGCCCTTGGTAGAATTTGGCATTCTAGAGCCCCGAGAGCCCTGAACCAAACATCTTATAAGCTTTCTTTGTGTTCTACTTCTGTCGTCCTGCCTGCAACATACTGGTCTCCTGCCCAGTGTGATTTCGTGAGTCTCCCATAACTGATTGAAGTGTCCTGAACAAGGACAGCACTCTTGACAGAGTGGTAGGTCAATAAGAGAGAGGAAGGCTCTCCACTAGACAGATGGCCACAAGGACTGCCACAATGAGCTCACACATAACCATGGTGAAGATGGTGACGGGCCGGACAGTAGCTGAATAGTTGCAGTTAGAGTCCCCATGAATCTAAACTGATCCAACGGCACCCAAAATCAGCAAGAAGGAGCAGTGTAGTTCTTGGCCAGGAAGCCAGCCAGCCCAGGTCCTCTGGGTTGGTGAAGGCCTTAGAAACCCAGTCTGACAGCAACGTGTGCAGTCTAAGAGCACATAGCTTTCCCAATCCAGTCAACAACAAGACTTGGGGGTGACAAACTAGAGAATGACACTCTTGCTCACATTCCATTGATGAAGGGGCTGGTCATGGGAGCCTGTTGGACTTCTGGGGAGCCTGGGAAATGTAGTTCCAAACCCAGGTCTCCTTTGGAAAGAAACAGAGACTAGATTTTGGTGTCGAGCCACTGCACAAGGAGTAAATGAGATCATGCCTATAAAGTGCTTCGACCATTCCCTTACAAACATTAGTACTTAAAAACGAGCTGTTTTATTATTGCTAATTCTCTCATGCAACAGGAATTAGGAGGGAAAGCTTTCCCTCAAACCAAGCCACAAAATGAGTCTTTCTAGGAAAAATGTACTGATCTCAGAATTGCATACTGCCAGCTTCTCTTGGCAGCGCCAAGCATCATCCTCTGTCCCTGTCTCCATGGGCCTGTACTTGGCTGCCCAAAAAGAGCTTCTAAAATACTCCCAGGAGTGACAGTCTTGATAAGCTCTGGAGCGAGTCCAGCTTCGGCTGCTGAAATGCCCTGTTTACTAATGGAATGAGCGAAGAATGGAAGACAATTAACATAAGACAAACAGGCAGCCCAGGACCCAGCCCAGTGTGGGTCCCACTACAGATTCATGCAAACCTGGGAATCTGAGAGATCCTGGGAATCTCTTTCCTTTTAGCTCTGGCACTGTCTGCCTTGAGCACCCGGGTACAAGGGCTGAGATGGATTGCCTCCTAATGCTATAAATAATGTAGACCTAAGTCCAGTGAAGGGGCCCCCGATGGTGTCGTGGGCTGAGATGCACAAAGCCAGCAGTCCAAAAGCACCAGTTGCTCCTCAGAAGAAAGACTGGGCTTTTACCGTAATCCTGTAAAGCAGTCCAGCCTCAGACACTCAAAGGAGGGGGGTGGGGGGGGGGTGGGCATGGAAGGTAGGAGAAGTTCTACTCTGTTCTGTGGGATCACTATGGATCAGCATGAGTCGATGGCAGGGAGGAAACCCCATGTATGAAGATGAGATACTTTAAAGTGAAGAAGGTAAAAATCAAGGAACCAAATCAATGTGAAGAGGTGGGAGATCCAAAATCCATCTGCAAGTTCACACATTAAAGACCGAATAAACTCGGGCCCCCTCTGCAATGTGTTAAGATGCGCCTGGGTGGTATAGGGGTTCCACATGGGCTGCTAACTGCAGGGTCAGCAGTTCTAAACCACCAGTCATCCTGAGGGACAAAGACAAGGCTTTCCAGCCCCACCACGAGTCACAGTCTCGGAAAGCCGCAGGAGCAGTTGAAGCTTGTCCTAAGGGTTTCTGGGAGTTAGCGTCCACTCGATGGCAGGGAGCCTGGTTGGGTTTTGGAAGCCCAGTCAAGGCACAATGGGAGAGTCGCTCACAAGCGCTTGATTGCTCATGAACAGGCTGCCAATTCAAACTAACCAACGTGTCCAGAGAAGAGTGAGAGGCAGCAGTCCGGACCCTTACAGCCGGCGGCCTTGAAAACCTTTGAGTGAGCAGTGACTTGATGACAGTACATCGGGAAGTCTTAATAACCACAGAAATTTCCAAAGGGAAACTAATAAAGTCTTTAATGACCAACTCCTCGCTTTTCTCTAAGGAGGCAGGGTTCCTCATAAATACCCTACGGCCGACCACGCGAGCACAGGGTGGGCTGTGTCGCCTGGCAAGTGTGTGCAGGAGAGAGGCCGCCCACACTGCTCAGATGACAGGGAGGTCAACATGTGGGTGTTATGGATTGAAGGAGGTCCTTCTCCAAAGGAAGTGCTATGAAGTCCAACGGTGAGGAGCCCACTGGGGAGTGAGCTGTTTTTGTTATGGTGATGGGGCGTCCTTTCAGTTCATTCCTTTTGAGACAGCAAAGAGATTAAGTGCAAGCTAGAAAGATGCCAAGGCAAGCGAAGATCATTCAGGGGCAACACTGAAGAGAGACATGGCCTTCCTCGGAGAGAAAGCCTTCATCTCGCACCAACCCCAACCAAACTCACTGCCAGCAAGTCTATGCTGACACACAGCCTCCTCACAGGAGCGTGTAGGACTATCCCTGATGCTGACCCATCGCGCGCGACCCTCGAGGGAAATGTAGACCTGTCCCCAGTGCTGACGCTTGGGACAAGGTACAACTGTCTCTGTGGGTTTCCAGATGAAAATTCATTATGAAAGTAGAAACCATTGTTCTTTTCTTCCTTCGGAGGAACTTGGAGTTAGCAGACCCAAAGGGGAATTGGCTACACCAGGAGAGGGCCTCTTCTGAGTACTCGCACGCTGAACTTGGGCATTTAGCATCGTAAACTGGGAGAAAATAAATGCCTTTGTTCCAGCCTCCTGTTTGTGCTATGTCTGCTAGGGCAGCATGCGCTAACGAAGAGTGGGATTGCTCAGAACCTCAGCAGAGGAGCTGCCAAAGAAACAATCACCTCCACCTCACCCTCACCCCACCCTCACCCCATCCCCATCCCCACCACCACCAC